>CABEGB010000579.1:0-18592 GCA_901521435.1 Crematogaster levior | reverse complement strand
TGATATTACGTAATATAACTTTAATATACATGGATGAATTCGTAAAAAAATAACCTTTAATTTGGTAAAAACAAAAATTCAAAATTTTGAAAAAAAAGTTAGAGGAGCAAGGTTTTTTGAAAAATAAAAAAAAAATAAAAAATTTTTTTACATTATTTTATAGTACTCATCAAGCCATTTAATACCCAGTTTGAATTTTTGTTCTATCTTTCTTAGTTTCGGAGATATTCGCTCCGAAAGAGAAAAACCGATTTTTTTCAAAGGGGTGTTTCACCCCCTAAAAGGCCGTATGGGAACGTATAAAAAAAAACGTGTCCCCTATTTTGATCTAGAGAACAACATATTAGAAGCTTATCAAAATCGGAGGGGGACACTTCCGACACCTTCCTTGTTAGTCCAACGATTTATAGTTATATAGTTATTTTTTCGGTGTGCTGATAAAGACTCCGTGAAGTCAAAACGTTCACTTTTGTTTTTTATTTATAATAAAGTTTTTATACAATATTTTCTACGACATTCAATTATTAGCTTGTTTAGTATATATTACCCTCTTGCTTAGTATATATTACCCGCTTTACAATGTTGCTAAGTACTTACACGGAACTCTAGACAAATCCGTTCCGAAACCCTCCTCTCACATCAAAGATAGTTGGACCCTGGCCAGGAACATAAAAAATGCACACATTGACTCCAATCAAACCCTTCTATCCTTGGATGTTACCGCACTGTATAACAATATCCCCAAAGAGTTAATCTTCCAAGCGATTGAAACTCGTTGGAATCACATTTCCAAGATCACCAATTTCAATCTGCAACAATTTTTGTTCGCGATTAACACCGTTCTTTCTTCCACTAGTTTCGGCTTTCGTGGGTCCTTCTACGAACAAATCTTTGGCAGTCCTATGGGGTCTCCACTTTCCCCCACTTTTCTTGGCTGATATAGTAATGGACGACTTGGAAACGCAATGTTTAAAAACTCTTAAATTTTCTATTCCTGTGTTTTACAGATACGTTGACGACATTTTTATGATTGCTCCCACTTCCGAAATTGACACTATTCTCGAAGTTTTTAATAAATATCACCCTCGCCTAAATTTCACCTATGAAATTGAAAATAATTATGCCATATCCTTTCTTGATACTTTCTTCTGCCGAAGATTTGTTCGTAGATTTGATCATTAGAGATAATGATACACTGATCACTAATTGGTCAGTATCGTTCATTGATCACTATCGGAAACCAACATTCTCGGGTCGATATCTCAATTTTTTCTCTAATCACCCATTAAAATATAAAAGAAACACCATCACGAACCTCTTTGACAGAGCAATCTTACTGTCCGACGACAGATTTCACAAATGCAACATTAATATTATCAAAGAAATTCTGCACAACAACCTTTACCCTAATTATATGATCAACCATTACATCAATAAAAGACTTAATGAATTAAAACACAGACAAAATAATGCCTCGGAAAACCTTATTTTTGACAAGAAATTGTATTGTTATCCCGTTCAATAACGAGGTGGCTATAAATATTGAGCGCGTTCTTGAGAACTCTAATATTAAAGTATTATACTCCATCTTTAAAATAAATTGTATCATAAAGAAAGGAAAAGACACTCTTAGTGTTCTGAAACAAACCGAATTGGTTTACGAGATTGATTGCTCGAATTGCAACGCGTGTTACATAGGTCAAACAAAACGACCTTTAACAACTCGGTTAAAGGAACACCAAAGTAACATTAAAAAACATACAACCAATCATTCTGTGGTCACCAATCACAGATTATCTTACGGTCATGATTTTGACTGGGACAACCCAAAAATTCTTCACAAGGAAACGCACACAAGAAAAAGAGAAATAGCAGAAATGCTATTTATCAAAAAATGCAATTCGGCAATCAACTCACAGAAGAACACAAAGAACTTAACAGTGATTTATGACAGATTACTTAATATTTTATAGATTACACGACACATCCTTTACTTTTTATCATTGATTTCTTATTATATTGACTGTTTTTTGACTTACCTCTCTTCATTAATTTATTTTTGTTATCGTCCGTTATTTTATTTATTTTTTATTTTTGTTTTATTTATTTATTTAAAAAATTTTTAATTTTTTATTATATTGACTGTTTTTTGACTTACCTCTTTTTATTAATTTATTTTTGTCATTGTCCGTTATTTTATTTATTTCGTATTTTTATTTATATATTATAAATTTGGCCTTTCTTCATACCGTATTAATACTTATATTATTCTTTATATATTTATTGACGTCACCTTTAATCTTTTTTGCTTACATTTTAGAACATTGACCTGGTTTCTCTGCTTATATTTACCGTCTTTTTCTTTCTTTTCATTTTATTTATTTATTACTAAGTTGTCCCCTACGTCACACTATCAAATTTTATCTGGCTCAGTCCATATCTAGTTGTCACTAACAACAGACACCTTTTATATTCGATTAACTTAATTTTATATTCATATTTTAAATCAACTTATGTGGAAATCAACGTTTTTTAAAACATTGTATTTTTGACTACGGGACTGACTAATATGTAAGTCTTTAATTGTAATTATGTACTTTTCTGCGTCTTAAACGATCGTTACATTCCTGTATTATGTATTTGTAGATTTAAAAGTAGAAGGTAATAACTGACTCACAAACTGGCACCAGTTTGTAGATTTACTTGAAGAGGATCTAAATCCAAAGGTCGAAACGTAGTAATAAACATCAATTTCTTATATCAATTATGCCAGTTTGACATCATTCACTACTCCTTCCTTGGTATTTTCCATCACTGGCAAAGAAGAAGAAGACACTTGCACTGTTTTACCCTCTTTTGTTATAAATAAATTATTGCTAAAAAATAGCAACTATTAACTTATTATATAAATTTATTCATTCATAGATTCCAAGAACACCTTTGTGTTGCTTGATTTTACATTTCTTTAATATTTAAACAACATTACTCAACTATTATCTAGATATATACCGAAGCGTAAGCCCAAGAATTCCTGCTGTTTAAATTTTATTGTTCCGTTATTTGCGCAAGTTTTTTCTGGCTCCCCAACTGTGTCTCGCGTAATATTTACTAGTTCGATAGCATCTGCAAAGATTATAAAATAAAAGATTAAAAGTCTACAATATCATTTATAAAAGACTATGTCGATCATGATATGATGTATAGCGTAATTAATTATTATGATTTCGAATGTAGTAACCAATTTTATTTGTATTGTTCTCTAGAATCCCAAAGCTGAACGACAATCATTCTCGACGTGCCGAAATGAAAGAGTAATGCACATTACTCTCGGTAATATATGAAGTAATTTACAGATTTCATTGATTTCGTAAATCTCTCGATATACATCTGATTAATAATCTGGTCGTTTTGGCCGGCGTGATCTTAATGATCGATAAAATTAGCACGGAAGAAACTGAAAAGCAGGCTCAGCTCGCAGGATTTTTGACTATACGACCGTTAATTATGCGTGCCACGATCGTAACGAAACCGCAAAACGAAGTCGTAAGTCATGGTCGAAATAATGATAATTGATGACCGATAACGCTCGTTAATGTATCTATACGTGGTGAGCCTAACATCGCAACACGTCATATATAAACTCTTGTAACCGATTCCGATGAAGCTCATCGACGTGGAAACGGAAATCAAGATTCGATTCTGTGCTGTGCAAAACGACGAGTCTCTCTCTCTCTCTGCGACGCGACGTGCAAAAACCCACTTGATGGCGCACCGTATACCCACCGCGAAGAGGGCACTTTTAACAAACGTGCATTACGCCACGGCGGCGCACAAATATACATGTAGGATATGTATGTATCCCGATGTTGTGCGGCCGATACATTTTGCAATCAGACTTTATTACATCGCTCGATTTACACCACGAATCGAAAGTCACGATCCCCCCTTCCCTTCCCCTCCCCTCCCTGAGTTCGATCGGACTCCGATACGTGCAAGGTGTATCTGCCCGTCTGGATGACTCGATATCTTCGTACGAGGAAGGAACGAGGCGAAGGGTCGAAAAGAGATGGTGGTGTGGGCCCAATGTAGTCAGCTTGTACCGTAAGGCGTACGATTCGTAGCGATCTCATACTCGCGCCTGTATATGAATACGAGAAGATGGATACAAGGAGGAGTAGGGGCAAAAGTAAGAAGGACTTACGGCTAATAATCATTAGCCGAAGAGATGCGGGAGCAGATATCAGTCGAGGCAATCATTGCGGCATTCGATCAAACGAACGCAGGTCCTGAGCCTCGAACACAACGTAACATACGTACGTACGTACGTTTCTTCGTATCGCGTCACGATACCGCCGCCAATTGCCGATTGCCGATTGCAGAAACATCTGTGATCGCTCTTCACGATCGTGTTGATCTCGCGCCGCGCGCCCGATGCTTCCGATAATGACGCGCGATTTATCCTATCTTCCTCCGATTTGTAATTAATAGCGCAATTATCGGACGTTTGAGGGTTGGACGTTTTTTCGTAGAGCTTTAAAATTTTATTTAAATTGTTCTCTTCTCTGAAATAGTGTAATATTGTATGAAAAATGACTTTTGCATCGTGTAAACAATATACACATAGGAGATGTGTCCAGTGCAGGATTTTTGCGTTTGGTATTTAGTCTGAATAATTAGTCTAAATAATAGTTTGGTAATTAGTCTAAATAACTTGCTTCTTCCAAATCTCGTACATTTCATTCTCGTCCGAATGAATAATTTAACAGGTCCCCAATTGTAGATTCACATTCAGTCTCACAAAGACTCGTGAAGTGTCAATGAACTTCTAACCATAATGTGTTCACGCTCATTGCTATTAGTCACACCAGCTCGATTTCTCGACGAAGTAACTGCAGTTCTCACTTTACCGATCCTCTCTCTTTATGACATAATTTCATCTCTCGTTCAAGACGCACAGGATTATCATCTACACTTTTTGAACGGTCGCAACGTTTTCGATCATTTCTTCTCGGCAGCAAGTGCAACGTTCACTCACCCGGCGAATCTTTCTCCAAAACTCTCGCAACCAATTAGCTTTTACTCTCGTCGTTGGTAAATTCATTCTTCGCAATATTTCGTTAATTCATATAAAGTCTTCTCGTCTTTTCTTTTTTATCAGTTGCAGATACACTTCATGATTGTTGATCAATGCCACTTACAGCTCGCATAACTTTCGAAGGAATCTTTAAAATTTTAGGATTTTTACGTTTGATATCAATTAGTCTGAATAACTTGAAGAAATATCTTCCAACTTGATTTCAATACAAAATTCTCAATACGCACCAGCGGACGAATGGAAAGTGCCGACTCGCTATTTATATTGTTTTTCCAAACACAAATGTTCGGCATGTCTGTTAATATTGATGTTTGGAAATGTCAATATTCCATCATCGATCTAGCAAAGTCTCGATTAAATACACAAATAAGTCATGGATTTCCACGATACGAGGTTGTGTGATTACACACACATACAGTCAAAATACAAGATACTTAGTATTACAGTTATAATAAAAAATTCTATTCTTACAATGTGTATGTGTGTATGTGTGTGTGTGTGCGCGCGACACACAATACAAATAGAAAATATCCTTTATGGCCTCTTCAGGATCAATATCCTTTCATCGATTATTACACTCTACATCATTTTTAGCGAGGATCGTCCCGACAAAAGAGTATCGATTTTGTACGGCACATCGAGGGGTCCATAATTTGAACACAAGCATCCGTTTTCGAAAGCATGGCAATTTTACGACCACGCGACCCCTTATAAGAGATAAAGTTTAGGGTGAAGACCAAGCCGGACGAGGTAATTAAGCTTAACGCGCGCGCATCGTCCCACAAGCGAGCGAGGAAGCCACTGGCTTGCGATTTCTCCCGTCTCTGCGGCGTTCCGCCGTATAGAGTAGGTTTTGCCGCGGCCGCGTTCTGCGGTTTACCGCATGTCCAACACGGCCGCTACGGGGTCTGCGCCTCCATCGGCCATAAACCATCATTACGCTAGTATATACAAGCGCATAAGGGCAACCCGGGAGATCCACGCCGTCGAGCCACGCTGAGACGAGCACTGTGCCGCCGTCTCCGTATTTCTATCGCCGTGTCAGAGCCGCGCTGGCAGCATCCGTGAAATTTCTGGTAATATTTCCAGTTGCGAAGGACGCTGGCGTCTAGCGTCTTCCTTCCCGAAGCACGCCGATGCGTTTCCTGTGCAGAGGACTCTCAACATCTTCCTCTCTTCTTCGTGCGCGCATAACGGTCGTGTTAACTTCACGATGTGGAAAATGAAATTTTATTCCTCATCTTAGCCAGGTGTTCCTAAGAGCTGTTAGAGTACTTCAGTAATAATCTCACTTTAAGAGTAATAATCTTAAAATCTTGATATACCAAGTTGAACTTGATATACCAGATATACCAAGTTTTCAGAGATATCGAGATGTTATACTTTTGTAATAATGACATTAATGTCTCTTTTTATAATACTAATATTGGTAATTATAATGATAATTTAAATTTCTACATTATTCCACTTCATTATTGTTCTATATATTGTAGACCTGAATAATTATGTCATAAAAATGAAAATTACGATATGAGTCGCCGATGAAAAATTGTTGCCTTAATGGCGTATCACTTGATACTCGGCGCGGTGCACTTTGTACGTTTTCGCAGTTTAGGCGGGTGATAAGTAAACAACATAAGGTATAAATGTAATAAGCGGGCGCATATAATGCGGCAGGTAATTTACGTATCGAGTATAACCTGAAGAAGTCGGTCTTAAGTGCCGAGATAATTTGACTTCTTATCAAACTAGCGTCGAGCAATTTCGTTCATTAAAGAGGCGGTAAGAAAAGCAGTGCACACGCCCTCAGTAACAGTTAACGTAATAAAACGTGTTGTTGCTACCGCAAGTTCCTGCCAAACGGGGCCCGGCTACTTATCAATTACAATAATGGGACTATTAAATAATAATGGCAGACATGTTAGGTGCAAGGGCAAGCATTTTATGACTACGACTTTTATAATAGGGTAGGTGTTAGTCTGCTGACTCAGATTTATAGACGATGTAGTACAAACACCATATCGGTGTCTTAAGAGTTAGTCTTCAATCTTGTAACGTCGTAAAGTGAAAACTTTGCGTAATGAATTGAGTCTCGTAAGGCTTCTATTGAATTCTTGTATGTCTGTTTACTGTTAATTTCATTTAAACAACGTACGAATATATTTTGATCCTGCAAATACCCATGATACTAAGTTACTAATACTAATTTTATGTAAATGTTTTCCTACAAAATTATACCACAATATATAATTAATTATGCTAATCAAATTCCTATCTTTTTCAGATAAAATCACACGATTCGAAATCGCAGCTCTGTTGGCTGCTCGACCAATCGCGAGGATATCGATCAAGCGGCACGGGCGACAAAAATACGATCGATCGATCGGAGATAGGCCGAGATCACGAACAAATTTAATTCTCGGTCGACGCGATTCGTTACGCTCGCGTGTCTAGCTGCTCCACCAGCGGCCCACACCACAAGCGTATCATTTATTCGATTAACCGCCATTTCTTAACCCGCGTTGGACCGAAGTTTTTTCGTGCCTATTCCTCGTTTTGTGGCAGAGCAACGATGCGTGGCTACGGATATCTAGTATCTTCCATTTCATATCGTTGTGTCGCGGTTCCACGGTGTTAGGCACGGGAATGATCTTCTTAACCCGCGTCTACTGTGATTTCATTGCTGGTCATGAAAAAGCGTGCCATACAGTTGAATTTAACTGGGCTGCACGCCGGATACCAGCTGTGTTATTGTACTCGGCACGTATCATGTTGATGCCTGCGGCACGAAGAATCTTAGAAATGTCCGTGCGTTTGTGCAATTTACAGATGTTGCGGACTGTCGGATCTTATCATTGAGAATCGTCTGTCGTTTTTTCTCATTCCATTCTTTCTACCAAACAGTACAATAAAATAAACAAATTAATCGGTTCTGTTAAATATCTCCCGAGATTAATTAAATTATAGAATGGAATATAGATATGATATTTTAAATACAAAAATAATTATGAATATAATTTATAATACTTGCATATGAAATTTGAACGAAAAACTTTGTGTGTGTGTGTGTGTGTGTACACACATATAATATGATTGCATCATTTTGAGTTCCATAAACCCCTTTCATTACAATCAAAAATAAAAAAGTTATTTAGGGTGGGACATTAAAATGAACCACCCTGTATACATTGATTATAATTCTTTACATTTCTGTTGTTACGTATGTACGGAAATAATTTTTTCCTTTTTGGGTCAATGCATTGAAGCAATTTACCTTGAGAATAGAGATCAAGTTGTGTGCGGATTTGATGGAGATGATGAGGACGAGAAATTTTCGAGAAGCGATATTGTTTGAAATGATTGTACTTTGTTATCTTTTTTATCTCGTAACTGTGCTAATTGTAGGAGAATTGGGAAAGGGTCTTGATTAAGATCTTGAAGTTCAAAAACACGTCTCACTTAATAGATGGAAAGTTATATAAAGTGATGAATGCTATATTTTACCATGGTTCAAATATCAATGTAGGTCATTATATAAGTATGCCAAAAAATCATAAATGAAAAGGTCAAGCCATTTTCAAAAATAGACCCTCAAGAATTTGAGTTCTTACAAATTTAAATGATTATCTAATAATACATCACCATGAAGTAACTGATATATTATACAAGGTGCCAAGTTCAAAGTGAACATACATAAAGTGTATATTATCTAAATAAATTAATAAAATAAATAATATAATAAATTTAATAATATATTACCACGAAAAATAACTGATATGTTATTCAAGGTGCAAATTCAAAATGAACATACATACATAAGGTGTATATAAGTAAAATTGATTAAAATTTGACTCTAAGTGAAAGTACATAAGTGATATGTTATTCTTAGTGCACAAAATATAAAAGTCGTTTATTGAAGTTTGATTTGAAATTTATACAAGCCTGGACAATGAAAAATAGTTGCTTGTAATTCCAGAATACTAATTTGTTAATGACTCGGAAAAGAACATTTTACTACAGAAAGATTGGAGATTTTTAATTAAAAATCTCCAATTTTCAGTAAAATTTCGAATTTTCGTATCAATTTCATTTTGAATTTGTTATACCGTTATTCCATCCATTTATTGATCAAAAGTGGATTTGGATACTTGCAGGCCGCCAAGTGGATCTTTTTTTTGAGAGCCCGAGTCATTAACAAATTAGTATTCTGGAATTACAAGCAACTATTTTTCATTGTCCAGGCTTGTATAAATTTCAAATCAAACTTCAATAAACGACTTTTATATTTTGTGCACTAAGAATAACATATCACTTATGTACTTTCACTTAGAGTCAAATTTTAATCAATTTTACTTATATACACCTTATGTATGTATGTTCATTTTGAATTTGCACCTTGAATAACATATCAGTTATTTTTCGTGGTAATATATTATTAAATTTATTATATTATTTATTTTATTAATTTATTTAGATAATATACACTTTATGTATGTTCACTTTGAACTGGCACCTTGTATAATATATCAGTTACTTTTCATGGTGATATATTATTAGATAATCATTTAAATTTGTAAAAATTCAAATTCTTGAGGGTCTATTTTTGAACATGGCTTGACCTTTTCATTTATGATTTTTTGGGATATCACCTACTTTTTAGAGTACAGATATATGAATCAATTGGTGCAAAAAAAACGCAAAGTTTTAAAAAAGTTATGCTATTTGCAATATGCAATTGCGTATTTTTCTTTAAGGATAACTATATTCTTTGCACCAATAGTTTTGTCTTATTATTTTGTGCATAAAAGTATTAGGGTAAGACCTACCGAAAACTAAATATTTTACGAAATATTTTGTATTTTATATCAAAGTACTGCAAATTTGGAGCTTTATAATTCGGAAAATACTTAATGAAAAACTTAATAAAATACTTAATGAAATAACTTAATGAAATACTGAACTTAATGAAATGAAAAATACTTAATGAAATATCAATATTCATGGTATTATATATTTTTAACAGTTTTAGTATTTATATTAATATTTTATTTAAGATTATATATTGAAGATTATATCTATAATATTAATAATCATTAGACCTAATTTATTTAGAATTTTATTTGGATGAGATGGTTTAAGATTAATTTCTTATCGTTTAGTATAGAGAGATCAAAAATTGAGAAAATATTTATTATCACTTTCAATTTTATTTATTAGGTTTATTTAAAAACTTAGAATTTTTTGAAGTTAAAGGACAATGTTATAAATTTTACTTAGTAAGTAAATTGAATATTTTATTAAATATCTACATTAGAACGAAAGATTAAGCGATAAATTCAATTAACATAAATTTTATTATTATATAAATTATTATACAAATAGTAAGTAAATGGAATATTTTATTAAATATTTACATTAAAACGAGAGATTAAGCGGTAAATTCAATTAAATTTTATTATTACATTAGCGTATTTGAAAATTTTTAATAAATGGTAAATTAACTCCATAAGAAACCTAAATTAACGGCACATGTCTCATATTTTTGCGATGCACCGTTTCCAAGACATTAAATTTCACCCCCAAGGGATAATTTTTGAAGATTTTTAATAAATGGTAAATTAACCTCATAAAAAACCTTAATTAATAACACAGGCTCCGTATTTTTGTGATGCACCGTTTCCGAAATATTAAATTTCACACCCAAGGGGTGGTTTTTGAAAATTTTTAATAAATGGTAAATTGACCCCATAAGAAATCTTAATTAAAGGCACATGTCTCATATTTTTACAATGCACCGTTTCCGAGATATTAAATTTTACCCCCAAGAGGTGGTTTTTGAAAATTTTTATTGAACAGTAAATTAACCCCATAAGAAATGTTAATTAACGACACAGGTCCCGTATTTTTGCGATGTACTGTTTTTGAGATATTAAATTTCACCCTCAAGGGGTGGTTTTTGAAAATTTTTAATAAATGGTAAATACACCAGAGAAGGTGTGAGAGAGTGAGAGGGAGTGAAAGATGATGAAAAAGTGTGAGATAGAGCGAAAAAAATGAAAAAATAGAGAGGGGGAGGGGAGGGGAGGAAGGGGGGCGTGGTGAGAAAGGGAAATGAGGGGAGGGGAGGGTGAGTGGAAGTTGGGGGAGGTGTGAGTGAAAGGTAAGAGAGAAGAGAAGTACATATGACTGCGGACAGAGAAGAAAATTTTTCATGAAAAACATCAATTTTTGACCGTTTGTATATCCAGAACGGCTTGACCGATTTTTTTTTTTTTGGCTTAACTTACTCGTGGCGATGCCACCTTTCAGAATATGCTACATGCATTTCAAATTTTTTAATATTTTAATAGTTCTGTACCCCCAAAAAGTCGACTTTAAGGTTGCGGGATAAGAGACTTGTAGCGTCCAAAATTTGAACATGGCCGGAGACGCTACCGCGTCTCCTGTAGAGAAGGAACATCTAATATTTGGATCGAAACTAATGATGCTCAAGTCAAAAAAAGGCAATGGCCTAGAGGAGTTAAAGATGTTTATTACTTTTCTTGCAGAAAATGGTTAGTAAATAATAAGTTCTATGTATATAAACGTCATAAATTAAAACAGTTAAAAAAGTCTTCATTAAAAGTATATTCACGTAATATATTTTCTATCTACTATGTAATTATTATTATCTTGTACAATTGAAATCACTTTTTGAAATTACTTTAATAATTGTACCATTTACAAGACCCAATCTAACATCTAACAATCAATATTACACCGAAATTAATATTATCATAACTTTCGCAACAATTTTAATTGATTTTTTTTCGAAAGCTCAGTTGTTCTAGAATTATCATCATTTATGTAATATCTAAATAAATTATGATTAATATTTCATTATTTAATAATTGTGTACAAAAAAGAGTGATATCTCTAAAAAATTACCTTTTTAAAAAGAGGTGCTAAGTCAGCGTCAAAAAGTATCTTTGCAAAATAGTAAAGTATTATTAACTTTAAAAAAACTATTTAAAAACCTATTTCCAAAATACTGTAATTTTAATCTACACACATAAGTTATTTTAATCTAAACAAAATGATTTATTTTAAACCATTAAAAAAATATAAGTTATTTAATTATACATTCTACAAAAATAATGATATCAACGAATTGTGCTAAATAAAAATAAAAAAGGACCCCGCACAAATCTTATGGAAATGTGCTTTCCGTCGAATTGGCTGAAATTGAAATATGTTGTAGTTCTGAGGTTTCAACATATACGTATGTGTTGCTCTAAGCGGACGCCTATATATACTTGAAAAGGACCTAATCCATGGGTCGAAACGTTGTTTAAATAAACGCTCATCAAGATATCACCAATGCCAGTTTGTTGTCGGTTATTGTTTTTGCACGTTATTTTCTAATTACTGGCGAAGAAAAGATTTTTCATATTTTTGAACAAATAAAGATATCATATAGCCACCAATTTGCCGTCAAATAATACTTTTCTTATTGGATCGTTAATCACTGACGAAGAGAAGATTTATTTTCATAGTTTTATCTGTTTAACCTTTAATCACGGACGTGTCGTCTCACAGACGACGCGTAAAAGAAATATATGTATTTTTTTACGAATTAATTGTTAAACATTTGAGTTTTTCCTGTTTCCGAGGTACACTAAGATACGTATTTTAATCGTTAACAGGAGCTACAAACAATTTAATTACCCCATACAATGTTTCAGACGCAATAAAGCTAGTAGTCTGGAGGACGACACGTCCGGATTAATGTTTCGTATTTCGTATATCCGTGGTTAAGAGTTAATTACATTTGTTTAGTCAGATTTATCCATTCTAACAACAACGGATAATATTAATCGGATATGTTCGATGAAGTTCTCATCGGATATACAACTTCCATCGGACATATACGTTTGTTACTATTACATTTTTCGATTAAATATCAACGGATATTTTTCTTAATGTATAATAAAATATTTTTTTATTAAGTACTTTTCGAGGTATAAATTATATTTGAAAGTTACAGTACCGCCGGTATTAGCATTACCCAAAATGTACCATCGGAGGTTGCTCGGTCGAATTTACACCTGTTTTGTGTTCGAAGGAAGATCGGAGGATGATCCAATGAAAGCAAGATTGACTATGATCTGTTGGAGGCTGTTATAATAAATGTTCAAGAGGCGTTATAATAAATGTTCAAAGTGTCCTCCATTCACAGTTTGACAATATCCTAATCGATTGAAAAAAGATGCAATAGGATTTTTTATGTGATCCCTATAGATAAGTGCAGTTTCATCAATAATTCTTTTCCGGAAATTATCGAGATTTTATAGAATTTGAATGTAGAACGGCCTTAATATTTCCTCTTTGTGTGTTGAGTTTTAAACAACTATATAAAACCAGAAGACACATTTTTTTGAATTTTCTATCCTTGGCCATTGTGTGTCTGCGTAATTTAAAGATAATTTGATGTATCGAGACGCTGCAAGTTTGTATCAACCTTATTTCGTCTCTTGACGAGATCTAGATAATTTGTGATTAATTAGATATTATAAGCGTTATTGATGGGAACAGCAGGTCGTGCGGGTCCTAAGTTGGGATTCTCAAACGAAGTGAGGGACAGACGGACGGATGGATGGACGGGCGAACGGACGAACGAGTGTTACGGAGAGATCAGATCAAGAACGGTAGGTGGTCCATCGAGGCTTGCCAGTATCCACTCTCCACCGAACAGTCTCGATCTGGGCATCTCCTTCAGCTCCCGCATTCTCTCTTCGTTTCGTCGTTCCGGTTCTTCTTTGCCACGTTTTCCATCTACCTCACGCTTCCAATATCTACTTTGTTTCCTCGTCGCGGGTCTCTCAACTTCTCTCCCGCGTCTCTTTTGCTCTTACTTCTTTTCCCCTACCATTATTCTCGTCGCCTTCTTTTCACCGCATCTTCGTCGCATCTTTCTTCTCTCCTCATCATTCTCTCTCTGTGATCCTCCATCACTTCTCCACTGTCCTAACATCCCATTCCATCGCCCTTCACCCTGATGCCGGACCGTACACGGAACTCCTCGTTGCTAACACACGATTCAACTACTCTCAACTACGCCAGCAACCGATACTGCGAGTATCTACACAACTACAGACCGATTTCTATGTATGTGTGCGGAACTCTTTCGTGCTGGTGTCGTTCAGTTCCTACGAGCTATGAGATGAGACCGACAGCGAGTCGGAGCACCGTGTACGGTCGAGCACTGATCGAATCTCGGGCAAGAATCTCTTCCTTCTCTCCTCTTCCTCTCTTCGCCTGATCTGCGATCGACGTCGACGTGCGCGTTTCCTTGGTGACTTTTTCCTGTTAAGGACAAACGATGCTTCATTCTGATCCCTGTCCAAACGCGCGCACTTTGACCCGATAGGTCGTTACCTCTCGACCAACCTGGTGGCCCCTTGACGAGACGTGACCGCCCCTGAAGTGACGGACGGCCTGGTCAGAAGTTGCTGGTCGGGATAATGCCGCGGGCGGTATGCCAGATGTGGCATCCGGCACCATAATTTGATGTAAACAATACTCCCCTTTCCGCTATTACTAACGAATTAGAACGGTTACCAACACGCGCCGTTTAAATGTTTGGTAATATCGGGTCTGTCGAAAACGGTACCAATAGCGGGATTGTGTTTTCGGATAATTCTATTTCCTCGTTTTACTCGGACGTCCGAATGATTAAGATCCTGGTAATGTGCGCGACTGAAACCGGGAACAGAACGGGGTTGTAATTATCGAGGTTGCATCGCGTATCGTGATGTACTCGCCAGATGGTTCCCGCACGCGGCGGCAGAACGGTTACGCAGCGATTTCGAGAGTCTCACAGCGTCCTTATATCACTTCTCATATACTTGAAATATTTTTCTCCACTTATGATGCGAGATTACATTAGCGGGATGCGTGCAGTCGGCTGAAACATAACGGCGATCTTGTCTCGGCTCTCACGTTTCACAGCGTCTTCCTAATGAAATTCAGCTTGCGAGATGCAAGCCGAAGGATTTCGTTGAAAAGAAATCTCATAAGCGATGCGATAGAGAAAGAGAAAATCCATTTGTCCCGTAGACATGTCCTCGACCCGCTTTACAATCATTGATAATAATTATTCCAGACGCGAAACCATTGAAATTACTGTGACGAGGAATTTAACGGACTTATGTTAGATCCGAGAACAATCAATAATTCGCGAGCGTCCAAAGACAAGAAAACAAAATCGTATCACATAAACACACACATACATTGTGTGTAAACGATGTAAATTGAGCAAGAATTTATTGGCATTATTGTTTCTAAAGTTCCAGAATTTTAAAGGAAAAGTAAACAAATTACTACAGCTCTCTGATATAAAATCATAAATTGGAATGAATATAAGCCTTTTAATAGAGCCAAAAACATATATATATGTGGTGTGATGATGAAACCATTACAACCCGAGTGGAAATTTGTCTAGCAAAAGTTACTTTGCAGCTAGATCATGCAGGCTAGATATGATATCTAACCATTGACTAGCTCAGTATGAACTATAATTTACGTTACTTCTTGGCTATCCAGTACTTTTCTAGCCCCTGTACTGTAAATGTTGGAATAGATAGCGCTTGGGAACCTTTAAAAAATTAGCTAGCTATTAAAAATATACAATTTGTAACTAACAATTACATATTTTTTCTTAAAAATAACTATGTGTTTTCTTTACACCAATTGATTCCTCTCATTATTCTGTGCATAAAAGTATTGAGGTAAGGTTATCGAAAAGTGAATATTTTACGAGATATTTTACAGTTTATGTAAAATTAAGAAATTATTTCAAGCTTTATAACTCGGAAAATACTTAATGAAAAAATACTTTATTATAGTGTTTTGGATAGCTCTCGAGATAAGCTAGAAGAATATCTAATAAAAAATAGAGGTTTCGATTTAAAAAATGAAAGGTGACCTTCACGTGACCTTCAAGCATAGATATATTACATACAGGGTGATTCAAAACAACCCCTGCAGATTGAAATGTCGTATTCCTGAGTCAATTCTGAGATGATTTTTCCTTTACCAAAATTTTCTCCGAAGCTTAGTTTTTGAATTATAAAGAGAAATAGTTAACGAATTACGGAAAGAGTACGGAAGGTAGGCAGGGGCGACGCAACTCACCGTCCGACGCAGGTGATTACGTGAGGCGCCTCAGCCTTAGCCCATTGCTTTACGTATCGATACACATGACACATTCTCGCTCTCTCTCTCACTCACTCACTCTCACTCTGATTTATTCTCACTCTTGCTCACTCACTACTATTTATTTTTGTAATTAAGAAACTAAGCTTAAGAGATAATTTTGCAAAGAAATGTAAGTGTCAGAATTGAATCAGGAATACGACATTTTTTTCAATCACTTACCTGTAGAGCCGCGAAATCCGCGTGAGCCGTGATTCGCCGAGGGGGTCGCGGAGGGGGATTGGACCCCCGCGAAGATCGTATAAATCAATGTTCGATCGATATGCACGTCACTCGCCTTCTGTTATCAGAAACGTCAAGACGACAAGATACAAGATGGCAAGCTATACAAATGCAGAATATTACAACATGTTAATGGCACTCGGTGAGTGCCACGGGAATTGTAACGCTGCTGCAAGAAGATACATGGAATTATATCCAAATCGAGCGAGACATCCGTCGGCCGATATCATACGTGCTGCGGCTCAACGATTACACGAAACCGGGTCCTTTCTTCCGAACAAGCACGATACTGGCAGAGATCGCGTCGCAAGAAATTTGCGGAATACACAGACAATTATCCATGCTTTCGAACAACAACCCGAAACGAGTATTCGGACCGTTGCTCGAGAACATGGCTTATCATATTCTACTGTACAGAGAACGTTACGGGAAGAAAAGTTCCACGCATATCATTACACGCGTGTTCAACATTTACTACCTGAAGATTATCCTCTAAGAAGAGCATTTTGTGAAAATTTTCTGAGGAGGACAAATCGAGATCCCAGTTTTCCTTCTCGTGTGATATTTAGCGATGAATCGTTATTCACACGAGAAGGAATATTTAATTCGCATAATATGCATTCATGGAGCGACGAAAATCCCGAAGCTACACGAGTCAGGAACTTTCAAGTTCGGTGGAAGCTGAATGTCTGGGCTGGAATAATGGAAACTAAAATACTAGGTCCTGTTATCCTCCCAGACATTTTAACTGGCGCAACATATTTGGAATTTTTGCAAGAAAATCTTCCAGAATTTTTAGAAGAAGTTCCATTAATCGAAAGAAACAAATTAATATTTCATCAGGACGGTGCTGGGCCGCACAATGCTAGAATTGTAACAAATTATTTAAACGAGCATTTTCCACAACGTTGGATGGGTCGATACGGCCCGATACGTTGGCCTGCAAGATCCCCGGACCTTAATCCATTAGATTTTTTCTTTTGGGGATATTGCAAAGAATTAATGTATAAAACGCTTCCCGAAGACCGAGAAGATTTGGAAACAAAATTCCGATACGCTGTATGGTCCATCGACGAAGATATGATGGAAAATGTGAAATCAAATTTATTGAAACGCATGAGAGCCTGCGTTAGAATGGATGGAGGCCACTTCGAACACTTGTTATAAAATTATTCAATCAATCTGCCCTTTTCAGGGCAACCAATATTTTTTAACATGGAACACCTTATGTTTGTAGAAATGTAAGAAAAAGTCAAGAGAGATGTTAAGTACTTTAGTATCATTTAATATTAAATATTTTTAAATATTTAATATTAAATATTTAAATATCTTTAAGTATTTAACATTAAACACTTTTACTTATTCCAATTAATCTTAAGATGAATATCATACGTTTCACGTTTCTTGTATTGCCGCATTCTGAATATTGAAGATATTCGACCAATCGCACGCTTGCATTTACGGTTGGCAGCGCTAATACAACCATAACCAAAAATCAGTCGACTGCTTGCTGTCGCGAAGTAAACACGTGTCGCGTGTTGTGTATCGTGTGTATTTCTTTGAGTGATTTCTTTTCCGTCAAATAATTACTCGGTGATCGACAGTGATTAGTGATTGAGTGAGTGAAACGTGAGAAAAAATGTGTGAAACGTAAATTTAAAAAATATTTTGCGTGTGATTACTCAGCTGTGGATTATCAGTGGGAACGCGATTTAATATTTATAAAAAGTTGTGGAAGTCACAAGAAATACGATCCATCCATCTCTCTCAAGGAACTACAGGAAATAACACGAAGTCATCGCATCTCTACAGGTAAGTGATTGAAAAAAATGTCGTATTCCTGATTCAATTCTGACACTTACATTTCTTTGCAAAATTATCTCTTAAGCTTAGTTTCTTAATTACAAAAATAAATAGTAGTGAGTGAGCAAGAGTGAGAATAAATCAGAGTGAGAGTGAGTGAGTGAGAGAGAGAGCGAGAATGTGTCATGTGTATCGATACGTAAAGCAATGGGCTAA
>CABEGB010000578.1:0-18881 GCA_901521435.1 Crematogaster levior | reverse complement strand
CCGTATTTTATCGCAGGGAACATAAATGCTGAGAATTATCTGCATCTATTACGAACGCAAGTGGTCCCACGTATCCAAGAAATTCTTGGACCTGCTTTTGAACAAGTTTGGTTTCAACAAGATGGAGCCCCAGCTCACTTCGCGGTAGTTACTCGAGATTACCCTTAATGAAGTGTTTCCTAATAAATGGATTGGTAGAAGAGGATCGATTGAATGGCCGCCCAGATCACCGGACTTATCACCGTTGGACTACTTTTATTGGGGATACTTGAAGAGTAAAGTGTTTGAGAAAAAACCTGCCGATATTAATGAATTGCAAGCAAGGATAATAAATGTTTCTAATTCAATCACACCAGAAATGTTGCGAAATGTTCAGGAAAGTATTTACATACGTATGGGTCACTGCCAAGCAGTGCACGGGCAACAGTTTGAACACTTAATACATTAAATACAACACACACACACACACACACAAACAGGTGACGGCAAGGGGAACCACCTGAACAAAGCACCCCGAAGAGATGTAAACCCGACCGTGCAACCTCCACGCGGTACATCTCGGGTAATGCTAATGCCGGCGGTATTGTTAGAAAAGACTGATCATACATATTGCAGGATGTTTGAAATTGCAGTTAAAACCTCGCTAAGTTACTATTGCCATCCCTGAAATTTTCGAACATTCACCTTGAAATGACCTTGACATTGAATTAAAGAGTATGGTCAAAGTCATGTTCTGACCTAAGACTTTCCGCTGTAAAAAATAGTGGTTCCCACTTGAAAAATTGAACTTGACCTTGAAATGACCTTCAAAATAATAGTCAAGGTCAAATTCAATATTACCAGTAGATAGCCAGGGAATAGCATTTCGCAAAAAAAATGCAATCTCGTCGAGATATTATTGTCATACAGGAATTTATGAGATATTCACCTTGAAATGACCTTGACTCTGATTTAAAAGGTCATGTCCTGAACGTAAAATTTTCCGCTCTTTCCAAATTCGCGGTAAAAAATAGTGGTTCCCATTTGAAAAATTGAACTTGACCTCGAAATGACCTTCAAAATAATAGTCAAAATTAATATCACCATTAGATAGATAGGGAAAAATCATAAAACTTTCGTATATAACATTTTTCCAAAAAATGCAATCTCGCTGAGTTATTTGACCGTTCCGGAACTTTTTCCCATCACTGTATACAGGGTGTCCGAAATGTGTAGGAACACCTAAATATTTCGGAAAATAAGCATCATAGAGAAAAGTGTTTCAAACAAAAGTTGTAGGGTTTACAAAGATCTATTTACTAATTTTATCAGTCTGACCTTGAGTGGCGTCCCTAAGGTCAGGTCAAGGTCACGTCGATTTTTGCAAACGGAACACCCTATTTATGATACCAGAATTTGATAGCTGGTATCAAGAGCTTTTCAAAACACTATAATAAAGTAAGTTTTCATTAAGTATTTTTCGAGTTACGGAGCTTGAAAGTTACAGTACTGCCGCGCCGGCGTCGGCATTAGCATTACCCAAGGTGTACCACGTGGAGGTTCTCCGGTCCGATTTAAACTTCGCGTGCGTGTGTGCGTGCGTGCGTGTGCGTGTGCGTGTAGGGGGTGAGTGAGTAGTTAGAGCAAGTGTTCAAATTGCCGTCCATCAACAGTCTGACAATGCGTCAATCTACTGTAAAAACTTGAAATAACGTTCTCACAAAAATGTGGAGGTATTAGAGATACTTCGTCATTTATACGGCGACGGAGTTCGTCCAAATTTCTAGGTTTCGTAGTATAGACTCTACTTTTGAGATGACCCCAAAAGAAATAATCCAGAGGTGAAAGATCTGGAGATCGAGGTGGCCATTCTATTGATCCTCTCCTGCCTATCCATTTGTTCGGGAATACTTCATTTAAGTATTCTCGTACACCTCGACCATAATGGGCAGGTGCTCCGTCCTGCTGAAACCAGATTTCATTAAAATTGTCACCAACAACACGTTGTATTGCTGGTACAATATCGCGTTCAAGCATTGTTCTGTATACCAATAATTCGGCGCGGTCGCCGCAGTGTTCTAGTATTACGCTCGTAGGCTCCTCCCACCGTCTCACTGCGCGCTTAGTGAGCACGTAGCGGTGGGACGTCCTTCTCACTTTCCTTTTCGCTTTCCTCGCGCGGATTCGCCGATCTTCTTTTGTTAATATCTCGGTAAATATTAAGAATATCAAAAAATGATACAGGATTTTTCTGCTCAGTTTAACCTACTCTACCTGCAGTTTACGGGTGATCTTTGAATTATCTGACACCCTGTATAACTTTTGTTGCTTCTTTTTGGACTCTAAATCATCTCCAGAAGTGGCGCAGGCGAGTTTCCGGACACCCTGTATATATATATACAGGATGGCTGAAAAGTTTCAGCACAGTGTACAGCTAGATTGGCTTATACTGATGATAAAAGTCAAATACCATTATGCAATATTCACAATAGTTGATATTCACTCGCCGTGTGACTCCTCCTCACGCTTTTCAATATTGCCGAACAGTCCAACCTACCACTTTCTCACGCGCGCATTGGCTCAGACACTTTAATTAATAACTCAATAACTATTGCGAATATTGCATAATGGTATTTGACTTTTATCATCAGTATGAGCCAATCTAGCTGTACACTTCGGCTGTGCTGAAACTTTTCAGACACCTGTATATAGGGTATATAAAAAGTCTTTTAGACTTCTTAAATATCTTAAAAAATAAGCATTTCTGACAAAAATGGTTTATACATACAAAAGTTTTGTGTTAAATTATGCATTACATAGTAATATTAGTGTGAGCCAGATCAAACGTCGATCTTGCCTTAAAACATCGATCTTACCTGAACCAGCGGGTTAAATATCGATTGATGAAAGCTTAGGGTTTGACCCCATAACATGATCACTTATCTGAACTTATCTGACTTTGTTAGTTGACCTTGGCGTGATCTTGGCGGTCAAGATCAAGGTCAAGATCACCAACGAATGCCCCTCTTCAAACCCCTACAACTTTTGTATTTAACGTTTTTCACAAAAATCAAAACCTTTGAGTTCTTCAGCCATCCCGATACTTTTTCAATAACCTTTAAATTTGATCCCAAGCTCAAAGCCAAAATCAGCCACAAGCGTCCCTCATTGAATCGACATTTGTCTGCAATATTCTCTTTGATGGGCTTACTAGAGTGTATTCAGAAAAACGAAAGAATTATTATTTTTAATAATAATTTAAATTAATAATAATAATTCAAAAATATATTATAGATATTTTTTCATTTTCTTTATTTTACATAATATACATAATATATTTATTGTTATTAATTGTGTATTAAAATGTTTCTACATTAGTTTTATTAATAATTTAAAATAGAATTCTTAGTTTTGATAATTTTACCTTAATATTTTTATATGCAAATAATGAGAATCATTTATACATATATAAAAAAAATATATGGTTATGTTTAATGTTAGCTTCTGTTTATTCACTGCAGTCATTTTAAATGATGTCAGAAAATACATGTATCATGATAATTTTTGTAACATACAATTTTGTAACATACAAAATATAAAAGTCTTTTAATAATATAATTTTAGCATTTGTAATTGATACAACAGACTTGTGCAATATACCGAAAATTCCTTTTTTATTTGAGTAATTAATAAATAACCCATATATATGTGTCACACAAATTGATTTATGCCTAACCAAAGAAGGAAACAAGCTTTGACAATTTCGGAATTAAAATAAATATTGTTTTTACATATTAAATTATGACAAAATGGAAATCTCTGGTATTTTAGTACTACGAAAATTATTTTAAATAAAAACATTGCATTAAAATGAAAAATTACACTGTTATAATAATAATTTAATTTTTTAACGCTAAAAGCATACATATATTCGGTAAATATATATTGAGTGCATATATTCATACATTTTGTGTTGATATATGGAATGAGAGTCTTGTTGGAGCTTCAAAAAAAGTAATTTAAAAATTTTGGAAATATTATATTTTTGTTTGAAACAGAATTAATTACAGAACATTTTTTTTAAATATTTTTTTAAAAATAAATAGTTTCAGAATTCTCTGTAATACTGTTTAAAAATGGAATGCTATATGCTCATATGTATACGAATGTTTATGTGTATTATGTGATTGCATATTTCTTAAGCTACATTATGGATGTTTCGTATCCGATCGATTTCTATATCCATGGAAATTTCTCAAAACTTCGAAGGTCACCATTCCGAATCTCTTCCTAAAGAAGGAATTACACGATGTGTTTGATGAGTTTACAAGTAACACAAAGTTAAAAAGAAAGAAAATTTACAAGGCGAACTTATTGAAAAGAATAAGGCTACGAGACTTGCCGAGCCACACATGCTTCATTTAATTCTGTCTTAAAAGAAGTTATAATAGTGGAAGCCTTTGTGTGACTAGGTAACTGAAGCCACCAATTTCCCTGTAAACAGCACCGAGTTTATTTCTGCGTCGGACACGAATGACCTATGATTGCAGGGATAAGGTTTTTTTCTGTGCAAAGTGAAAATTTTGTAAAAACCATTGTAAGTTCTATTTTCACTTAATGTCTCTGAATATCTGTTTTTACTTAAACATTCTTAAAAGAAAATCACTTTTTTTAGAGCAAATGGATTTATATTTTCCTAGACTCTAAAGCGTGAAAATATCTTTTTTGTATTTGCATTTTATTAAAATTTATTCTTGAATATATTATTTTTGTACCTAAATAAGAAAAAATTGTATTTTCTGCGATATTCGATTTTTCCTATTTACTCTTTATTGAAAATCACTTATTTATGAATTTATATTTATATTTATATTTATATTTATATTTTATATTATATTTTTATATGAAAATCACTTATTTTCATGTGCTCAAATAATTATACTTTTTGAAGAATTTAGTTCTTTTTTTTCAAAGCTTTATACTTAAACTACAACAACAAGAATCATTTATTTATTTGCATTTATCAAAAAATTATAAGTTCTAATTTTTTAAAGCAAACAACTTATTTGTTTAATTCCTGATAACCATCGATAATTAAATTATATTACATTTTATTTTTTTTTAAGTATTAATATTTGGCCTAGAAACTTGAAAGTATTCAAGAATTTTTAGAGATTTTTTAAATCACTTCAAATAGATGAAAAATTGGACTCGAAATATCCATGATTGTAATAATAGGATACTACTTTTCACATTGTACTGTATGAGTTAAATGTATAATAATAGAAAAAAGCAAAGCAGTTATCTTCAATTGATACTTCAAAACATACATTAATTAATTAATTATACGGACATTAATTAATTAATACGCATATTCAAGGATACATTTTTTTCTATATTTATCTGTTGTCTCTTTCTGTTCTTTCTGCTTTCTTCCTTTTCTCTGTGCGCGCGCGCCTATCTTTTCTAAAATTACATATATTCAAATCAAAACGTTAATGGTTTAGAGAATCTGAAGTTGTAAGAAGTTGTTGAGAGTGCAAGAATAGTCTGGCTTAACAACGACGTTGTCTTTTGAATAAATGTCCCCGTCAATATTATTCTGTGTTTACATCCCGGCTCATCTGACAATATTTCTAAATCCATTTCTTTCTCCCTCCTTTCCTCTCTCTCTCTCTCTCTCTCTTCTCTCTCTCTCTCTCCTTTTCCTCTACCACTTTCCCTCACGTTCTCTTTTTTTATATGTAAACTTGTTGTGATGATAGCTCGTTTCGCTCCGTGCACAGCTGTATCATGTCTCCTCCTCTCCTCTACAGTTTTTTTTAAACATGACTCCATTACTCTATTTGCATCGATAAAACTGGTTGTTTTCCGGAATATCAAATCGATTATATTTCTAATGCTTACAATTCTATCGCCTGGAAAACTTCTTTTTACACGAATGAAAGAGACATTTCTGTTCTTTATGTTAATCTGGAAATTATCGTAATATAAATTATCTATTACATTGGGAACAACAGAAATAATTATCTTATAAATATTCATAATTGCTCGTTTAATCATTACAATACTTAAATTACAGAAAGAAAGTTACTAACATTGAATATCAATATTGATTTTATGTGTGTGCGTGTGTGTGCTGTTATTAAATGTGTATTTAGTACTTTTCTATAACTTCAAATATTAAATTTCTCTAATTCCGAATTCATAAGAAAATTTATTCTTAAATTTTTCCTACATGACGAGCAAGAGCTAATTTTTTAACTTTTATCATCTGGAATTTAAGTTTCTATATTATATGATATTACACCCTCACTCTTGGCTAAACCGATAAAAATTTAATAAATTCTCACATTTGTAGCACTTTGTAAGACAAAGAATCGAA
Source organism: Crematogaster levior (assembly GCA_901521435.1). NCBI lineage: Eukaryota > Metazoa > Arthropoda > Insecta > Hymenoptera > Formicidae > Crematogaster > Crematogaster levior. Next base: position 12,517 of record CABEGB010000578.1, on the reverse strand, counting down.
GAAGCTTGGCAGAAGAGACTCTATACGTAGGATATAAAGCTGTGCACAAATCATACGGCTATCAAGATCATATTTCATCATTTGTGTTTTACAATTTCCTCCAGCAATCGATTACATCACATTGCATTCTTTATCGCGCTGTACATCTTAATTCATTTAGCTGAATAAATATTCAAATTATTTTATTTTAAGAATAAGAACTTTACGTTATATAAAAATTGTTCTTTTTTCTTTTTTCAAAATGAAAAAATTTTTCTCATAAGACGAAAGTCTATTGCTCGAAAATCTATGTGTCTTGCTTACAAGGATCTAATTCTTTTCTTAATAAGAAAATTTCAAAGTTTTACAAGAATTAAGTTTATATACCGAATGCTATATATGATCATTTGTGCTCGCAAAAGACATTAATCAACGTACTCTTGTAATTATTTGCTAACAACTGACACTTCGAACAATCGATAGAAAACATGAGACTTTCATTTTGACATATGATTGTATTATCTGTTCTAAATCAGGGTTATCAATAGCGACTAAAAAATAGGTGAGTCGAGAGAGATTCACAGTTTCTGCAGATTGTTAGCAACTTCCTTAAACTATCATACGTCGAGATTATGAGATTATACATGAATGATCATCACCAATTCAGGTACGAGCATAGCTAAACTGTTTTATTTTACCAAAATACGCAGATAAAAAGTTAATCAATTGGATTTATCTTATATCTATAAGTATAACGCTGTAAATAATGTGACGCAAATAATGTAACAAATTATGTTAGAAATTAATCGTAGTGTATTTTTCTTCTTTGCTAGAATGATAAATATGGATTTCGTTATCGTTCGATCGTTATCGTTAATATTTTCGAATGATCGGAAATATTTTCATTACAATATAGAGTAATAATAGTAAATAGTAGTAAAGATAATAGTAAATAGAAGTTTAATAGCAAGAGTTGGATATTTGAAAATAATAAAATATTAATTTTTTGTTCTTTAAAATAAAAGTAGATTGTTTTTTTTGCACATTTTAACTGATATAAGATAATATTTGAAGATGTCTAAAAAAATAATATATCTAAAAAAAGAAGTAGGATATATATATATATATATATATAAAATTCCTTTACAGTTTTTATGTTACACAGGTTAAACAGGTAATTAAAAATAGATAATTAAGAAATAATTTTAAAAATTTTGTTTTAAAATTTTATTTTTTTGTCACTAGATAGTTTCTTACTTGTAACTTTGATTTGAAATAGCTACAAACAGGATAAATTATTGTAAAGAATTGCGAAGTTGTGGCGCTAAATAGCACCAAAATCTTTAAAACGCTCTTCTGTAAAATTATATGTTTTAACCTTTATGTGTTTTTTGGGAGGCAGGAGAAATATTCAATTAAAAAACCCAATAAAAAAATTTTGTTAAATTTTTCTAGAAACAGATTGTGACCTGATCAAATGGTTTTTAAAATTATAATTTTATGAGAAATTACAATCAAAATCAAAGTTGTGAGAAAACTGATCTTTTTAAATCATAATTAAAATTCGAAAAAAATTTATTTAGAAAAAAGCATCGATTAAAATATATTATTAATCATATGAATCATATAATTAATCATATGAAAAAAATAAAGAAATATAATTCAAATATCTTAATTCAGAGATGAAAGAAAAAACATAAAAATATTTAACTTTATAATCTTACAATTTTTTTTCTTGTTTTTTGTCATTTTTGCACTAAATTAGTATGTCTAGCAATAAAACAAGACATTATATAAATTTTTCTTTATATGACATATTGAAAAAAAATTAATTATAAGCTTTTATATTATCATTTGTTTTTGGTAAGAAATAATAGACAGAAATGAGATGTATATATTATTTTTTATTATCTTTATTAATTTAGTTTATGTATATCTTTAGTAATTTAGTTTTTGTCTTTCTTTATAAGAAATATCCTTTATGATAAAAACCGCTTAAACTTAACATCGACTAATTAATTAAACTATGCAATAATTTTCTTTTCGCCAGTGATAAGAAATTCAAGAGAAAGGGCATTTCCCTTTAATTAATTAAACTTATGCAGGCGCTTATTGTTATTTATTAATTTACGAAAAAAGCTGAAGATATAAAGATATATAATGAGATTGTAGGTTTAATTTATATTATTATTATTAAAATCTAATATTACAGGTATTTTTCTCTTCCTTTCCTTCCTCCTTCTTCATCTTCCTCTTTCTCTTTTCCATTTTCATAATTATTTATATTTTATCTCTTTTTTATTTCTTTTTTATCTCACTTTCGTTTCAATTTTTAACTTGTCTAAAAATATTTCACTGTTTCAAGTAAATTATCTGAGTTTCATTAACGTTGCAAATATAGTTGTGACGATTATTAATAGGTACTTTTTGTACAATATTTTAAATATCTATTTTCATTACAATAACGAATACACATTTGCATGTAAAATTGTTTCGATATCATTCGTCAATATATTTAATTACTGATGGAGCATTTTGGAAATTGTTCGTAGTAATACATCGTTAATAGGAAGGAAAGAAACGGTGATATTTCTCTCTCTCTCTCTCTCTCTCTCTCTCTCTCTCTGTGCATGTGTGTGTCATGCATATGTGTAAAAGTTAATCCACGTTACCATGCGTGGACACGCAGCAAGCATGACGCGATACTGTTACGCGGCAAGTCTCGTGGCTATATCCGCGCATATAGGTATTATATACCGAGTGACCATAACGATACATCAGCAGAGTTAGAACTTTTTCAATCATTAAGCATATAATACATGATAGGATATGTCCGTATGAAAATATCACAATTCGATCTTGCTCTCAGTGTGAATTAGTTGATTATTAGTAAAATGATATTTCTATGTTACTCTTTCACATTTATCATGTGATCACATATACGATAACATGATTAGAGTGGAAAAGAAAATGAAAAATAGAATACGCAATGATATTTTCAATCTGAGCATATGTATTTATCTTGAACATAAGGATAGAATAAAAACAGAGACTGAAAGAAAATTCCAGAAATAAACATTTGGTCTTAATCAATTTTTTGCAGAAAAAAGATCTTGAGCAGGATTATGTGGTTTAAAACAATTCAGCACTTTTTGATCAGGAACACTAAAGTTTATTCAAGATAAACTGTTAACAAATATATCCAAAAATTAAACAGTAAAAAAATTCTAAAAACGTTAACGAACGCTAAATGAATTTCATGAGATCGAGAATGTTCAATCATTTCCGATCGCACACGCGATACTAACTTGTATAAAATTATATGACCTACTGTCGACTATTACCATTAGACATCTCACTTTCCAACAAATATAATCGACTTTACTTTCCATGTCAAGTTTTCCATATAACTTATGTTTATTTATATTGCAGCAAATGCTCCTTATATTTTTCTTGTATTATATTGTTCTCTCATTTTATATTTACCGCGCAGTGATTTAGAACATTACATTAGAATAAAAAAAAATTAAAGAGGCTATCACATATATCCCTAAACTTATATCATGAAATTATAATTGCTTATCAATATATCGATATATGTTTTTGTTTATGCTTAATAGCATTTGCATATATGTCATTAGAATAAGAGTATGAATCAAGAAATATATTTAGTGATGAAAAAGACAGAGATGCTGAATATATATATATATATATATATATATATATATATATATATGTATATATATAGATTTTTAAATATTTATTTTTACTATTTTATATATATGCCAATAATAAATAAATTCTTATAATATGTTATTGCGATAAATATTATCACATGCCTCGGTAGTCGAATTGGTATGACACCCGCACGGAATGGGGGAGTTCCAGGTTCGAATCCTGGCTGAGGTAATATTTTTCGCAATAAATGATTTATATGTGGGGGATGGAGGGTTATTATTAACACTAACATTTGGAATCAGGTTGATTTCATGTTGGTGATTTGCGTTTCAAGTTCGACTGTATCGACGCGCACCTTGTATTTAATTGTGTACTGCGATTGCGCAGATCATTGATTAGCAAAAAGATCCAAGGCTCGACCGTTAAGAGGCAAAAACTGAAGTTTATTTCTTACTATTTAGTAATGCGCGGTCGAGAATGTATTAATTGTTGTTGTATAAAATAAATATTTAAAAATAACGATTCTCACTATCTTGAAAATATGAATAACAATCGATCAAGTTGTTGTACTTTTCTCTATAACTATTTAGTATTAAATTAGTATTAAATTTAGTATTAAATTAATAAAGTTAAAGATTATTTTATTCTAACTCTGATTAATTTGATTGATCATTAATTTGTTAATTCACGACAGTCTTTATGGCAAAATTTCACTGTATCTGTCGTCGTTGATATAATTTAATCTTTCTTTTCATATATTAAGCTATAAAAAATTTTTTAATTTTTATTTTTTAAGAAAATATTGTTGATACCTCTTAATAAGTTAACCGTTGATTAAATTATCAAAGTTTATTCAAATTAAAGGAACCTATAGGAAAACTTATAAGAAAAATAAGGGAAAACAAAGAATAATTTAGTATGAATTAAAGCATAATTTCTTATCTATCGAAATTTTCTTGTTTTTAATTATTTATTTGTAATTTCTTTTTTGTTATCCTCATTGTATCTTAAAAATTATAACATATTCTTCATACGATATAACGGTATTAAAAGATAATATGTAACGCGTAATAACCAACTAATTTTCTATTATGTATTTATTCGAAGAAACAGGAGATTGATTAGCTATCAATCTAGTTATCTTTTCCTACTTTCTGTCTATCTTGTAAACTCTATGTTTAGTAAAGTCCACTAATAAAATTTAATAATACACGAAAGAAAAAATTAATTGATGTAAATTATTGATAATTGGTTAAAATATAAGTAATATTGATAATAATAAAAGAACTATCAATTAATTAAATTTAAAAATATCAGGAAACTAATTAATTTTTTAACAAAAAGCATCAAACAGTTGATTAATCGATCAACTTTTAGCCCTAGCTTACAAGGAAACATTACGCAAATCTAAAAATTTTGAAACTTTACACTTATGTAGGAGGGGAGTAAATAGATGAATTTAGAAATTTTCAAAACAAATAATATGAGAGCGATGCCTTTTACCAGCAATAAATAAGTAAAAAATAATCAAGTTTAAAAACAATACATGTATATTACAGGTAAAACGCGTTTCGGCTTACAAAGCCCTCTTCAGTGACGTTAACAAATAAAAACATACATACATTAGACAATAGAATTCGATTCATATACGTAATACTTATAATTAAGGTTCACATTATTATCGTGTAAAGTCCGTCGTCGCAATCGTCTTCTTCGTAAACGTAAAGGTTGTCCTGCTCCAGATTGGATATGTGGAGTGATGATTGGACCGGCGGGCCGGTTCTAATCAGCATTTCAATTTTTCTCTCATAGTTGTCATGTGAATTAAAATTAGGGTAAAATCAAATAAACTAATACCGAATTACATTTTTTCCCGAAAATAAAAATAAAATATATAGGCAATAAAATTAAATTAACAATAAATAACGAAGTAATAAAGTTCTCTTAGTGATCGTAAAAATGATTAAAACCAATTCCACCCGTTCAATGTCAATAAACTGAATCTTTGTAGTCATTTTATAAAACTAAAATCTTTTACAAAAACGGGGAAAACTGTTAATTCTTACCATTAATAATGTGAAAATGAAAACCGTGAGTTCTAATCCCAGAATGTGACATTTTGTTTCTGGAAGCGTCTAAACCGTTCGACCTTAAAAATGTTAATGAAAGTTGGAATTGATCCGGGCGCCACACCAACATCACCGCGATCAATCATGGAGGGGGAGGGGGGAAGGGCTGGAAAGGAAGGGGAGTTTTTGTTAGATGATTTCTTTAGTGTAAAAGATAAATAAATGAATAAAGACTCAGAACTTATGAATGAGGCTTACTTGGAAATAATATCAGAACTTGCCAAATACATAAAGACTCAGAACTTTTGAATGAGGCTTACTTAGAAATAATATCAGAACTTGCCAAATAAGTTTGCCCCCCCCTCCTCCCTCCTTTTTTGTTTCCGACTCAGTATCTTTCTCGGTTCCTATCCTCGGTTACTATTTCCAAAATGGTGGAAAATTATATTTTTTATATATTTAATTTTTTATTTTTTATTTATTTATTCGTTCATTTATTTATTTATTTATTTGTTTGTTTATTTATCTTTTTTACACTAAAGAGATCGTCCAACAAAAACTCCCCCTTCCTTTCTGGCCCCCCCTCCATGATTGGTCGCGGTGATGTTGGTGTGGCGCCCGGATCAATTCCAATCTTCGTTCATTAGCATTTTTAAGTTTGAACGGTTTAGACGCTTCCAGGAACAAAATGTCACATTCTGGGATTAGAACTCACGGTTTTCATTTTCACATTATTAATGGTAAGAATTAACAGTTTTCCCCGTTTTTGTAAAAGATTTTAGTTTTATAAAATGACTACAAAGATTCAGTTTATTGACATTGAACGGGTGGAATTGGTTTTAATCATTTTTACGATCACTAAGAGAACTTTATTACTTCGTTATTTATTGTTAATTTAATTTTATTGCCTATATATTTTATTTTTATTTTCGGGAAAAAATGTAATTCGGTATTAGTTTATTTGATTTTACCCTAATTTTAATTCACATGACAACTATGAGAGAAAAATTGAAATGCTGATTAGAACCGGCCCGCCGCTCCAATCATCACTCCACGGACATATCCAATCTGGAGCAGGACAATCCGTTTCACGTTTACGAAGAAGACGATTGGGACGACGGACTTCACACGATAGTAATGTGAACCTTAATTATAAGCATTACGTATATGAATCGAATTCTATTGTCTATGTATGTATGTTTTTATTTGTTAACGTCACTGAAGAGGGTTTTGTAAGCTGAAACGCGTTTGACCTGTAATATACACGTATTGTTTTTAAACTTGATTATTTTTTATTTATTTATTGCTCGTGAAAGACATCGCTCTTATTATTTGTTTTGACTCCAAACGAGCATTGGTACTAATTTTATTTATAGAAATTTTCAGTGTTGTTGGCCCCCAAAATTATTTTAAGGAATGAAACCATCGCTCATATAGAGTGGTTTTCAACTTTTCTCTATATATCTCGAAACTTATTCTAGATATTGCAGTAAAAAAAATTTTTTAATATCTTAATATATGTCTTATATATATTAGGTGTACAAAAAAGCTCTGAGCTTTAGATTTTATACAACCGAAATAACAATTTAAATTTTATATATCTTCCCGCCCTTTTGCGGTTTTAAAGCGTTGACATTTGGCCTTCTAAAATGTTATACGGTTTGGCGTTTGATGCACATAATCTCAAAAATCAGTAGTGTTCATGATGGCAATAACAAAAGAGCATATTCGATTTTCCATCCACTTCGCGTTTCATCTGAAGAAAAATGCTGCTGAAGCCACTACAATGATTTGTGCTGCATATGGAGAGAACGCTGTAAGTCATACTACATGTAAAAGATGGTATCAAAAATTTTGCCAGATTTCAGTCTTAAAGATGAACCGCGTGCTGGACGCCCTGAAGAGATTGAAACGGACGAATTGCAAGCACTAGATATAAACTCTGCACAAACTGAAAAGGAGTTTGCAGAACAGTTTGGCGTTACGCAGCAAGCCATTTCTGTACGTTTACATACGATGGGAAAGGTTCAGAAGAAAGGCAGATGGATTCCGCATGAATTGTCCGAAGACAACACAAATCGACGGCGTGACACTGTACTCACTTTGCTTTCAAAGTTCCGGAAAAAAGATTTTCTGCACAAAATCATTACAGGCGATGAAAAGTGGATTCTTTATGATAACCCTAAACGTAGAAAATCATGGGTTGACCCTAGTCAACCTTCGACATCGACGGCAAAGCCCAATATCCACGCCAAGAAGATTTTGCTCTGTATCTGGTTGGATTGGAAAGGTGTGTTGTATTACGAGTTGTTACAACCGGGTGAAACATCACGGCAGACCGCTACCAACAACAATTGACCAATTTGAGCGATGCATTAGAAGAAAAGAGGCCATTTACTGGCCAAGGACGTCGTAAAGTGATCTTGCTTCATGACAATGCTCGATCACATGTTGTGAAAGCGACTCAAGACCATATCTTTGCGTTAGGCTGAGAACTTCTTCCGCACGCGGCGTATAGCCCAGACATGGCGCCTTCCAATTACTACCTATTCCGGTCGCTGCAGCATCATTTGGCTGATACACATTTCGTGAGATTTGAAGAGATACGAAAATGCATTGATGACTTTATCGCTTCGAAGCCGGTGAGCTTCTATCGTCAAGGAATTCGCAAGCTACCCGAAAGATGGCAAAAGGTCGTTGATGCAAACGGGGAATATTTCGCTGATTAATATTTTTTTGTTTGTTTTTAAATAAAGATTAAATTTTACAAAAAAAAAGCTCAGAACTTTTTTGTACACCTAATATATCTCGAGGTTGCAAGACGAATCGGGTTAAGTTGAGTTGCGTTTGGTAGACTGAGATACATTTTAAAAGACCCCAAAATTCCCATAAATCTTAAGCAAAAAGTTTATGAGACTTGTGTATTGGTGACATACGGCACTGAAGTGGGCAGGTCACATAGCCAGATGTGCGGATGAGAGATGGACGAAACGCTTCTTATGCTGGAGACCAAGAATGACGACAAGGAGTGTGGGTCGGTCACAGACGCTGGTATGACGACATACGGCCTTGAAACTATGATACTGACGCAGTGCAGTGCAAACTCATTTAGAGTGTGTCAGAAAGCAATGGAAAGAGCTATGCTGGGGATCAGTCTGAGGGACAAAATAAGAAACGAAGACATAAGATCCAGATCAGGCGTCTCGGACGTCGTTGGATGTGTGGCGGCACTGAAGTGGGCAGGTCACATAGCCAGATGTGCGGATGAGAGATGGACGAAACGCTTCTTATGCTGGAGACCAAGAATGACGACAAGGAGTGTGGGTCGGTCACAGAAGCTGGTATGACGACATTAAAAGACATGCAGGGTCAAATTGGATGCAGGTCGCACAGGAGAGGGAGACATGGTAGGGGAAGGAGAGGCCTATGTCCAGGAGTGGACTGCTTCAGGCTGAGAAGAAGAAGAAGAAGAAAAAGAAAAAGAAGAAGAAGAAGAATATATATCTTAATAACTTAATATCTTAAATATAATGTTAAAAAATTAATATAGATCAGAGAAGTTCGCTTGATCATTATGAGCATACTTTCTTTCAGTTCACGATGTTTTTTATAATAATTCAAACGACTAATTCGTGTCGCTCGACAATTCGCTCGCGTGTATCGCCAAAATTGATCACAATTGATTATTCTTCTCACACTTTGACTGTGATTAATCATCTGTGAGTAATCAATTTCGGTTTAAAGTTTAAGTCTTAATCTTGAAATTTCATTGTAGATACCGAGACATTACGCTCTCAGTAAGTCACGGAATCTAAATCCCTCGACATCAAAAAATGTTTTACACAAAAATTTCATGGTAAAAATACTTCTACTTAACTACTTCAAAATTTGAAAAAATAATTCCATGTTTTTTACTTCCAAGTGAGATCCTTGATGTTGACTATGGTATGACTCTTTAAGAAGATTAAGATTATTGATCTTTTTTCCGTCGTAATAAATAAAAGAAAGTAAAACTGCTGTTTTAGGAGATCCAATGACCTTGACCTTGACATATTTCAAGTCATTTTCCTGAGTAACCTTCGGAAGGTTTTAGCTTATTGTTTGTTAAAAAGTTATTAATTAAAAAAATTTGAAAAATATAGTAGTTATTTGAATATTGAAAGGTATTGATTATTGAAATGACTGTGTGTATCAGTGTGTGTAAATTGAAATCACTGTGTGTAAAATCAGTAAATGTATGAACGAAGGAAAATTATTTAAAGTAGTAAATTATTATATAGTACTTAACAATCTTTTTGTTAAAGCGAAAGATAGTTGATTTACCCCCCATGTTTCGACTCGAAAAACAAGGTCTTACTATAATTGTTCTGTTTCCACATGGATTTCGATTTTCCACGCAAAGCGAGGTCCGCTCCACGGCCCGAAACAAAGTCTCTTTCCTCATTACAGTCTGTATATACGAGGTCTGTCCGGAAAGTATCCGACCTTGTACCTGGATGTGTTAAATATTGATCAGATTTAGCTCTTTCTCCTGCTACAGCGCAAAGTTGGATATTTTCCGGACAAACATCATATATACAGGCTGTAATGGGGGAAGCGATAAAATTTTTCTAAAATGTTATATAGTTCTAAAAAAATAATAAGAAAGTAAAATAAAAAACAGTGCAATTGAGAGTTGAGACATCCCTGAGTAATTTAAAAAAAAGTTAGATATTCACAATTCCGTTCATTAGATAATTTGATGAAAAGACAACAACGTTCTCGTATTTTTTCATTCCAATGCATCAAAGAACCGTTGGAAACGTGGCAACGCTGTATACTGGATCTACAGATGTTCACTAGGATTGCATTCCAAAATGTCTTATTTGAGGAAAATTTTACTCAATTTCTATAGTATATGACGTGAGCTATAGAGTATTGAGTAAAATTTTCCTCAAATAAGACGTTTTGGAATGCAACCTAGGGAAAGGAAGCAAGGTGAACGTGAAGCGACGTTGTCACGTCACGTTGTTCACTAACCTATTTTTTGATGGAAATATTATAATTCTAGGTGTGTAAAACGCGCGCGCGCGGCGTGTGGATTGTGTGTGTGTGTGTTTTTTAGTTAGATTTATCAACAACATATTACGAAATTACATACATTATCACTACGAATATGCGCGTAAAATAAGATTATTTTCTGTATGAAATTTTTTAATTTTAGATTGGTATTACTGCACTCTCGTGTATAAGCGGTACTTAAAAAATTACCTTTTTAAAAAAAGGTAAAAAAAAGGTGCTAAGTCTGCGAAAAAGTATCTTTGCAAAATAGTATAGTATTATTAACTCTAAAAAAACTATTTAAAAAAACTATAAGTTATTTCAATTATACATTCTACAAAAATAATGATATCAACAAATTGTGCTAAGTAAAAATAAAAATTTATAAAAATATTTTAATAAAAAATGTTACAAAATACTATAAAAAATAGTTGTTTTAATTTTTTTTATATCCTACTAAAATACTGATATCCAGAAATTATGCTATTTGAAAATAAAAATTTAATATTTTCACAAAAAGTTATACATAATTGTTTTAATTTAAAAAAAATTATGGTATTACAACATTGCCCCAACTTAATAAAACTTTTTGAAATAAAATATATTTAAAAAAGTATAGTATAGTATAGTTCGAAAGTTTAATTTAAAAAAGAAAAACAAAAATGTAAAAATATAAAATTAAAAATTATTTACAAAAAATGAAGATTAAAAATTAATGGAAAAATATAAAAATGTATATAAAAATTAAAAATTAATATAAAAATAAAAAAATTTAAATAAAAGACTTAGCGCTACTACAAAATATGCTATTTTAAAAATTAGTAGCGCCAAATCTTTTTTTTATTTTTTTTTAATAAGGTAATTTTTTAAGAGATATCACTCTTTTTTGTATACAATTTACTTACGTACACAAATACTTTTTTGTACACGTTTGTGTATCAATCAATCTGTATTATGAGAAATAAGAGGAAAAAAAATAATTTCGCAAGTTCATCAATATCAATATGCAGCTCGTGTACAGATTAATAGTTTAATCAGAAATATTATTATTGCATGTGCAAATACAATAATAATGTCTCGTCGCCGCTAATAACCTAGCTTTCGTTTATCGACGTCACTTACTGTCGATTATCGATCACACTACGTTATTGTAAACGTGTCCAATAAACGACATCCTGTAGCACTTTCCTTCATCCCTCATCACTGCCCCCCTTGCTAACACTTTAGCACATTTCTTCGTCTCTCACCGCGGCCCCCCTTGCCTACACTTTAGCACATTTCTTTGCCCCTCACCACAGCCCCTCTTGCCTACACTTCGATCTTATGTTGAATGCCTCAAACGTAGGTTTTAACGGTCGACGAGGACGATGACGTTTCTTAATTAATATTTTTTACATTTTGACTTTGCGTCGTAATAGCTCGATTTATAGAGCATGTAGCCCAAAAATAAAAACACTTTTATTATATAATTCGACCCCGCTCTATCGATTAAGATTACTTAGAACTTAATCCGTTGAGCGGATATATGAAAACTAGAAATATTGAGTGCTCTCAACTGTCCGACTCGCGTAAAGAGACACGGGAAGCGTCTTGTCGCTTGTGCGGACTTACAATTAGCACAAGACACTACTGTGTCTCTTGATAAACATAATCCTCAAAAAATCATAAATGAAAAGATCAAGCCATGTTCAAAAATAGACCCTCAAAAATGTAAATTTTTGCAAATTTAAATGATTATCTATTAATATAAC
>CABEGB010000577.1:0-20501 GCA_901521435.1 Crematogaster levior | reverse complement strand
TCAAAAAAATAGTCATGAAGTAGTAGATAATATCAAAAAATAGTATTGTTCTTACTCACAGTAATGAACTAAATATGATTCCTTTCAAATTATGCTATAAAATTTATAGATTGTAATTAAATTTAAAAAAAACGATCTTCATTAAGTTTACACTGTTCTTCGCTTATATCGAACTCTTTTCTCTTCGAATGTTCTATGCAATGGGTTTCTCTTTCGTTTTTTATTATTTGTGGTTACTTCTCTCTTCAAAGTCCAGCAAAAATCTGCCATCATGTTGACGTTCCACCTTCCTTGATACCTATTCTCCATTTCACTTATGTCTTGGTGAAATCGTTCTCCTTGTTCTTCACTGTAGTCTCCAAGGTTTTGTGGAAAGTAGTCTAGATGAGAATGAAGAAAGTGCAATTTGAGATTCATCAAGCAACCCAAATTTTTGTAATTTTCCAATAACTCTTCAACCAATTCCTCGTAATTCTCACTCTTATTATTTCCCAAAAAATTCTGAGAAACATTTTTAAAACTTTTCCAAGCTGCTTCCTCAGTGTCATCCATTTGTCCGATAAAATTTCCGTCTTCAAATAAACTCCGAATTTGTGGACCATCGACAATCCCCTTTTTCAACTTGGAGAAGAGAAACCCATTGCATAGAACATTCGAAGAGAAAAGAGTTCGATATAAGCGAAGAACAGTGTAAACTTAATGAAGATCGTTTTTTTTTAAATTTAATTACAATCTATAAATTTTATAGCATAATTTGAAAGGAATCATATTTAGTTCATTACTGTGAGTAAGAACAATACTATTTTTTGATATTATCTACTACTTCATGACTATTTTTTTTTATTTTTTAAATATTTTTAGCGGTTTTCCGCAATTTACTCTAAATTTGAAGGGTCAACGAGATCAATCAACTTCAGATTTGGATTCAGCGCATCAAAATATATAAAAAATATACTTGATATAGTTCGAGAAAAATTTTTCCATTCGCACAACTGCGATTTTTCGCGATTTTTTGCCATTTTTTGCGGTTTTTTGCAATTTACTCAAAATTTTGAGGGTGTACGGGTAAAACAGACTACAGATTTGGAATCCGCGCATCGAAATACATAAGCTTAGGTGGGTCTAGTCAAATGTACAGACCACTTTTTTTTTTGTGTGCCGGTGTAATTTGACTTGTAACAAATTAGCTATTCCTTATTAGCAGTTCCTGATAAATCATTATTACATCAATATTATAATTTCCTGCTCAATAATGTAACTGTTATGTGCAACATGTGTCACACTTATATTGAACGGTAAAATATAACATTAATGTAATGTCATTGTTAGTTAATGTTTACCGGGTTACTTGCATAAACATCTACAAATGTTTACTATTGCTGTTGAAAAGTATCTTGAGGAAAAATTGGATAAATATTGACTAAAAGTCGAGAGAGATCTACCGTGCTAATATATTATAATATTACTTTTTCAGGAGTCATGTTATCGGATCTTTCCGAAGTGCCGTTCATAAAAATCGGTGACTTTACGCTCGAGTTCGAGCTGGGTCCTCCTAGTCCAGAATTGCAAGAAGTCGCCAGGAAAGAATTGAGAGAAACCCCTGAGGTACAAAAAGAAGCGATAGAACGCTTTCGGGAATTATTAAAAGGTAGTACTAAATGTAAAAAATCTGATAAATTAATCCAAAGATCATAAAATACAAAATAAAAATAAAAAATGAAATAAATTGTTGTAAATGTCGATATAAACATACTAAATGTGCTTTAGCACTCAAACGCTTTAGCTTTTAATCTTTTACATGGTAAGATTAAATAAATCATTATCACGATATTTCTCAGAGAGAAACGTCTAAGAGAAATTTCTTCCGGAATTTTTTTAAACTTCTTGGACATTTTCGCCAAACCACTTAAATCCTCTTCATTTGACAGCCGAGAAAGATCTGAAATCCCCGTGGGACAATGAAGCCTGGTTGATCAGATTTCTGAGGCCGTGCAAGTATTATCCTGAGGCGTCACTCGAGCTCGTCAAACATTATTACAACTTCAAGGTGAAACATGCGTCCGTGTATGCTAACTTGAAACCAAGCAGAGAGAAGAATATCTTCGAACAAAACATCTTGACAGTGCTGCCTAATCGCGATCAAAACGGCCGACGTATACTGATAATTGAGCTTGGCAAAAAGTGGAAGCACAATAAATGCAGCCTCGACGAGGTCTACAAAGGATGCGTGCTGTATTTGGAGGCAGCCATGCTGGAGCCAGCCACGCAGATCGCCGGTGCGATCATCATCTTTGACATGGATGGTCTCAGTCTTCAGCAAACCTGGCAATTCACTCCGCCGTTTGCCAAGAGAATAGTCGATCTGCTTCAGGAGGCGATGCCTGTTAGAATCAAGAACATACACATCGTGAATCAGCCATATATATTCAACATGGTGTTTGCTCTGTTTAAACCATTCCTGAAGGAGAAATTGAAGACCAGAGTAAATATAATAAAGAATGTTAACAATAAATGCTAATAATTTGCTAACATTTTACTAGTTTATCACGTAACAGATTCTGCTCATTTAAATAAAATATATCATTTAAATGGCTGTGAAATGATAAATCTGGTTTCTCTACAATTAATTTGCTTACATTCTGTTAGAATTTCTGTTCGGCAAAATTTGTAGTAAACGTTTTGCGAGATTTGATTATCTTAAAATAGTCAGTTGTTCTTCGAAGAAAATAGGCTTTACTTTCTTGAATAAATCAAAAATTCACGATTTAATTTACTAAAACGTTATTATATCTCTTTTCACTTTTCTTTTTCCAGATAATCTTTCATGGCACTGATCGTAAATCATTGCATCAATATATGTCGCCAAAATGTTTACCATCGCAATACGGTGGTACGCTGGAATTGAAAACAGTAGATGGAAACGAATGGTACTCATTGCTAATACAGGTCGACAAGGAATACGAAGGTAAATCCAAAAAAAATATCATCACTTCTTGTAATGGTAATCAATAATTAATAATGCAATTGAAATAATATTTAAAAACTATTTTGAAAAACGTATTCCAGTAAAACTTTCCGATTAAAAAGATCTTTTTTCTGTTACAGTGATCTCTTCATACGGCTATAAAAAAAAATAGTTTCTTAATTAAATTCATTGCAGCAAAAAATTTGGATTAAATACAGAAACAATTATAGAGTGAACCCAACATTTCCAAGAAGAAGTGTTGGGTTTAGCATCAATGACGACAATCATAAATGATTCTTGTTTATGTACTTCTCGAAACATTCTTAAAAGAGAATTCTAGTTTTAAACGTTAAAAAATAGGATAAATTTAAAAATTTTCTTTTAAAAAACTATAACTTTAAATTAGAATTTTTTAATAGATATTTAATAAAAAGGTAAAATGTTTTTGTAAAGTATGCATAGATATTTCATACAGATTTGGCCGAGTTATGTATTACATTGCACGAGCTGTCACATGTTATCTTAATTTATCGTTGATATCCTAACGTTGATGCCTATTCAAATGATTTGGAAACACAAATATCAGATATATTTCTATTTATTATTAATATCTCTTTTAGCATGAATCTCAATCCGGATAAAAAGTAATTAAAAAAAAAAAAAACTTGTTTGGAAAAAGTTTGATTTATCATGTTTTTGAAACTTTCTTTGCAAAGAAAATAGTTTATTGTTATTTAATAATTTTTTATAGGTTCCAAAGATATAACTGTTATTTTGAATGATATAACTGTTATTTTGAATTATCTATAAGTTGAAGCCGATTCGATTATAGATTCTAATGTCAACGGACTTGAAAAATACATTTAAACTCAAGTTTAAAGATTTTTTTTTATTCTAGAATTCCTTCTTAACGAAGTTTTGCTCACTTTATAAATTTATTTAACATATTATTGTATTGTGTATTATCTTTTAATTTTATATTGTATTAAATTGTGTATTGTTTGTGCAATTTTCATTTTTTTCTCAATTTGACAAGATTGTATTAAATAATATAACATTGCGAAAAGAGCGACATAATCATTAATGTTGCAATGATTACATCGTAATGATTATTTTCATCTTTTTTAAAATCTTGATAAAAAAGTGCAAAAATTGCACTAAAAATCAATCTCACTTAAGATTTATAATTTTACAAAAATTTTTCAAAAAAATTAAAACAGCCCAAGAAAAGCGTCTAATTAATCATCCATACAAACAATATCAAAGCAATATAAACATTTTAAGTTTAATGATTCTTAAAGGTGTGTTTCATTTTTTATTATAATTTTAATCTATAATTATAATAAAAATTATGATAAAAGTATTATTATATATTGTACATTTCGCGTAAATTTTGTATGTCATATGTGATGAATGATATATTTGTGTATCATTTATTAAATACAAATACACGCGCGCGCGCGTACGCACGCACGCATACGCACGCTATACACGCGCGCACCACGCACGCACGCACACACGTGCACACACATTGGCAATTAGCTTTTATTTAAAATTCTAAAATTATATATAATTTATGTATTGAAATAAATGTACATTTAATATGTAATTTTTTTGTAAATTTGTAATTAAAAAATCATTGTTGTGTGGGGAAATTTATTTTATATAAGATATTTAGATATAATATCTTTAATAAATAATGTTGTGCGTGTGCGTGCGTGCGTGCGCGCGTGTGTTGCTCGACAATATATAATTGCGCATCACAGCGCTAAGTATTGCACTAAACTTTTAGTTATGATCTCTCTCTCTCTCTCTCTCTCTCTCTCTCTCTGTGTTTCATTTTTAGTATTATTTTTAATATTATTTTAACGTTATTATATATTATTTTAATAGTATACTATTAAAAATAGTCTTAACTATAATCCACATATAATTCTTTATTTATTTTAATTTTACTTAACATTGTAATTGACAGCTTCTTTTGGGAGAAGAAAAAATTTTGTAAATGCAATGATTTTTCATAAATTACAGTTTTGCAACACTTTCAATCACAATACCGTCGATATATTATATTTACATTTTTAAATACAGAGCTTGCTTCTAATGGATTACGCCCTATGAATTGGTAACATGCATTTTACACCCTTTTCGCACAATTGCGAATTTGAAAGTACCCGAAGAAAATTATGACATCTTAAAGTGTCTAAAAGATGTCTTATTCTTTTATAATACTTACATATAAAACTATCAGAAAGACGTTTTTAAACGTCTTTTGGTAAATTCTTCAAGTAATTTTTTTCTAAAGACATGTTAAAGACATGTTAAAGTCTTAAGCATGTTTTTTGATAAAATCTTCAAAGAGGTCTCTTTTAAGATGTTTAGACATGCACATTGTCTAAATAATATTAGGTTGATGCATAATTATCCGCCGGTTTTTAAACAATATTTATTATGAAGAAAGACACATAAAAATTTAACAGAAACATGTTTAAATGATGATGATAATTTTTAACACGCATTTTTATCATCTAAACATAGAAAAATATTTTTATAAAACAAAAGTAAACAAAACGCCAATTTTTACTAAAAAAACGCGCCTACATGAAACGGATAATTATGCATCAACCTAATAGAGTATCGGACATCAACTATTTCAACACTTTTCATTACAGCATCACACGTATAGTTGACAACCATAATAATCAATAATAATGTACTGACTGGATTTTTACAACGATCATATCTTATCTTTATCAGTTATATATCCATAAGTTTGATCAACTGAAACAAAATATAGATACTGTCGACATGATTTAAATCACGAATGAAATGTTATTAGTTTATATACAATTACCTTCCAAGGCTGGTTCGCACGAAAGCATATTTTGCCATAATATCACACCATATTGTCCTTCAGGCATATTCAACTCACCTCCATGCTTCTTAAGCAAGGTCTTCTTATCAACAAAAGATATTAAGGACTCCCAATTCGTCCCATGAAAGTGAATTCGTTTGCGAATTTTTTCCTACAATATACAACGTATTACGTTACAAAGGTTTTACAAAAAGTTCTTAATAAACAAATTTATTGTCATACAATAATAAATTTATAAGAGAGTGAATCATAAGATTATAAGATTGTACTAACTTCTAAAAGCGGTTTGAATATCGCGAATGCCATGTTGAAGATAAAGGACTGATTCACAATGTGGATACCCTTAATTCGAGAGGGCAAACATCTTTGTATAAATTCTACCACCATTTTGGCAAACGCCGGTGTAATATACGTTAAATGGCTAAGGGATAAACCTTCGACATCTAAAATGATATGCGCACCCGCGATCTAAAAAAAACAAAATTAAAAAATTCGTTGTTAAGCACAATGGCTTCGCGTATTTATTTATTTAGAGCGCTTCAAAGATTCCCACAAACTTGCTAAAAATTCATAATTAATTTTAAGTATTTATCTAATAAATACCAATCTATCTTGAATCAATTGAAAAAATATTTTCCAATGACAAACCTGAGTTTTTTCTTCCACCATTCCCAGAAACAAGGCTAATAACAGACCTTTGAAAAAGTCATTAATCGACACCTTCTTCGGTTTCCATCGATGACCGGCCTCTACTAATAACACACGGCATCCCTCTTTAGTACGAAGCGGCAATGGATATATCAAACCATCACAAATTGCAACTTTATCTTTAGTAATCGACAAGTCTTTATATATGTTTTGATAATGTTGGCGAAATCGAAAATATCGTTTCATCTGTTGAGTAAAATGTTTGAGCAATTCATTATTATTATTAAATTCTGTATTAAGCAGAAACCGATTGGATATTTTTTGGTTTCAGCCTCAACTTTGACTAATTTCAAAGCGATTCTTCCTTTGTAAAAGAAGAAGAAAAAGGAGCATTAGCGCATTTTTCCGACTTTTATCATTAAATATCACCATGAGAGAGTTTTAAATTAATTTTTAAATATAATTTGGATTACTGCTAATAATAAATCTTACTATAATAACAACAATTAATACATTTCCGACCGCGCATTACTAAATAGTAAAGAAAATAAACTTCAGTTTTGCCTCTTAACGGTCGAGCCTTGGATCTTTTTGCTAATCAATGATCTGCGCAATCGCAGTACACAATTAAATACAAGGTGCGCGTCGACACAGTCGAACTTAAAACGCAAATCACCAACATGAAATCAACCTGATTCCAAATGTTAGTGTTAATAAGAATCCCCCGCGCAAAAAGATTAGCAAAAAGATCCAAGGCTCGACCGTTAAGAGGCAAAACTGAAGTTTATTTTCTTTACTATTTAGTAATGCGCGGTCGGAAATGTATTAGTTATTGTTGTTTAACATACGTGCCAATAATAACGTTCTTATAATATGTACTTGTTATTGCGATAAATATTATCACATGCCTCGGTAGTCGAATTGGTATGACACCCGCACGGAATGGGGGAGTTCCAGGTTCGAATCCTGGCTGAGGTAATATTTTTCGCAATAAATTATTTATATGTGGGGGATGGGGGGATTCTTATTAACACTAACATTTGGAATCAGGTTGATTTCATGTTGGTGATTTGCGTTTTAAGTTCGACTGTGTCAACGCGCACCTTGTATTTAATTGTGTACTGCGATTGCGCAGATCATTGATTAGCAAAAAGATCCAAGACTCGACCGTTAAGAGGCAAAACTGAAGTTTACTTACTATAATAATTGACTAAAAATAATTTCTCTTATTTATCTTTAGCTATCTTGTTTGTTGCAGTTTACTTCTTGTATATATAGTAGGTAATAATGCAAAAACTAACTGACTCAAGATTCAGAAAAACAATAATGCAAAACTGATCAGAGAATCTGTATACATTAAGTAAACATCCAGTTGTTTAAGGAATTGTTTAAGAAATATAATATAATGTTGAACATTTAATTACTGCACAGTTATTTTTATGTACATAAGCATATAAGTTTAAAATGAGATTAATTCATAATATTAAAAATATTACAAAATATGACAGTGCCATAACTAGGGCAATGTTGTCGATACCCCTGCATCAGGCATAAACTTCAGGGACGCAGTAACAAGTTGGCCGAAACTCCGAGTGCACACCACAGACTTTATATAATATTAAACTGCTAAATCTCTAAATTTCACTTATATATTTAATCAGACGTCATAGACCAGGTCAACAATAGGTGCAGTAAGCCTTAAGCCGTAAAAAATTGACCAATCACAGTCGATTATTCACCTTACAGAGAACTTGACTTGCAACTTCATTATGAAAATATTATTGACGAGTTTGCATCACATAAAGCTCGTAATGTTATATTGTGAAATAATTTATATTTTTAAATATTTATTGTTTAATAATATTTAATTTAATAATATTTCATAATATTTAGTAATATTTAATAATATTTAATAATATTTAATAATATTTAATAATATATAATTTATTGTTTAATGTCTTGATGTTTTATTGTTTCCACTAAAAAATTTTTATTTAGTTTAAGGATATTTAGTCATATCGATTATTCATGTTTTGGTGTTCACACTTTTAGAAAATGATAATTAATTTTTATTTTTTTAATTATAATAAATTATAATAAATAATTTAATTATAATAAATATGTGATAAAAAATAATAATATAATGTTAAATAAGATAATAAATAATAATAAATAAATAAAAAAATTTTGTATTTATATTTTAAAATAAAAAATAAAAAAATATTTATTTGTAGCAAATAATTAATTCGTAGCAAATGTTTTTTTTTTAGTTCAATTTTTTATTATAGATATTTATTATATTATATATATTTGGGCGCAAAATATTGAACTCGCACCGGATATAACACAGGCTAGTTACTGGATATGAACTTACCAGCGAAAAAGTGCTTTTTGCGTACCATTTGCATGGGCGCAAGAACATTATATAAAAGTCATCTATATCCGGTATGTGTAGATCAGGTTCTCCTAAAAAACACGAAATATAAATAATACTTAATAAAAAAATCAACCATTCTGTAGTGTGTGCACAAAATATACATACAATTACGTAAGTATAATTTATGCAAAACCAAAAGCGGGTCAAGGAAAAAAAACAAAGATTATAATAATGACACCTATCAAATGTATAAAATATATTTCGCACTTTTATCTACGATCACGAGGAAAAACAATTTACAAATAATCCAATAATACGATTATCACTTATCCTTTAAATATTCCTTTCCGCTTTTCTTTTAGGTATATTACTAAATTAAGACCAAGATTCTAAACTGATGACAGTGCAGAACATACACAGACACCAATTTCTTCTTACTTTGTCATATTATGATAATCGCAATTATTACAATAGTGTCATGATGATTACGCAAGAAACGAATAAGCATTTTAAGTTTACCGTACTGTAGATAATGATATTCCGTTCAAAAATAAAATATTGTTATATTATTACAAATATTATTATTATAGGATTTTAAGAATTTTTTTGAAACAAAGTCTTTGAGACATATAAATTTTTCTTTATAAAATAACCTTAAAAATCGACTTCTAAAATATTGTCAATATTCAAGAAACACTCTATAATTATATATTTCTTTTATATTACTTATCAAGTTATATTAGTAATTATCAAGTGTTCTAAAAGAAATTTGAATTTTTATTTGTAGCGAAATAATTTTTATATGATTCGCTTGAAGGCAAGTAGCGTGACTTCGTTAAAGATATGTTACGAGCGCGAGCAAACTTTCGTTTTCACTCGATTCGTGTGAGCATGGATGAATTCATACGCCGTGTTCATCGTATACTTTTACCATTGTTCAATTGACCGTTGCGAAAGACCAACGGTAATTGTATGTAAAATTTCATTCTTGTTCTAGAAACGATCTATCGACTGACGTTCTTCGAGTGAAAAAGAGTCATTTACGAGCTATGTGAAAACAGATTGATCGATTATTCTGCAAATTGCATAAATTTCTACGATATGACACTTGTTTGTTAATTGAGATATATACACACACATATATATATATATATATATATATATAATACATCTTGCTAGAAATTATATTGTGTTTTCTTGATGATTACGTAAAAGGGAAAATGTTTTTGTTCCACTTATCATCGCGCCTCTTTGCTCAAATTAATTATTTTTAGTTTCTCTTTTAAATTTTTCCGAATCTATCGCAACTTGTTTTAACGGCACCATACATTTCTCTAATTAAGCCAATATCATCCAAAAATGAAAAAAAGGATATCAAGGATAAAAATACTTTATTTCGATATCAAAAATAACAGTACTTTATTTTCGTCGTCCCTGTCTTTTTTTGATGCGTAGAAAATGTGCCTAGTCAAAAAATAATTTAATGCCTAGTCAAAAAATAAAAACAGAATAATAGGAAAAAATAGCAAGGGTATACGAACTCTCGAGGTTATATGACAAAACTGGTTTGATAAGTCACATTGGTTTTTTTCGACATATTTCTGTTTTTTTTTCATTAATTAGAGAAATCGATTTTGCAAAAAATAACATAGGGATAAAATTTTTTGTACAATTAATCTTTTGCTACCTGCAAGTAACTCTTTTAATTCCTTCAGACTTTCGGCGACAATTTCCGGCGTCTCCCGCAATTCCTCCTTAGCCTTCTCGATGAAGAACTCGTCGATTTCGCCTAGTTCTATGAAAAGTTGGTGTTCACCAAACATGAGCTTTGGAGCATTTTTCTTCCAGTGTTCGAATAATTGTTGCTTCATACATTTTAATTCCAGCGAAGTTGGAGTGTTTTCGTTAGTAGTCGTGGATGACGCCATTGTATCCAATTGCAAGCACGATGGATATATCTACCAAACAATTGTAACAATCAAATTAACTGTCAATAGAAAGTTGAAACGTGATTTTTCGTTAACATGTCTCAATTTCGGTATGTCAATTTTACAAGTTTTGTGAAGAGGAGTAATTTTAACGAATACACGAAAGTAAGTTGAGACAAAAATGATTTTATGCGTTCTGTTTTCCATCAGTCAGAGGTCTAAATGTTTGTCAGAATCCTGCTAGCTATATCACGGAAGTAGATACGCGGCTGTGTCTTCGTGTATATATATATATATATATATGTGTGTGTATGTGTACACGTAAAACAAGTTTTGAATCGGTTAACGCGAGAAGCCAAACGTTGAATACGCTTGTGCAAGACTCTTGCAATGAAATAATGTTCGAGAGATTTCCTGAGAGATGCTTCCTCTCTTTTTGGTAAAACTTTTATCTCTCTAAATTAATTTAAAAAAAAAAACAAGTCTTTATTTAATTTAAAAAACAGTTTATTTAAATTTATATAAACATTGTGGTTAATAAATTCATTTTAAAATTAATACGTACACTCTACTTGTCTAATTTACTTTCTTTTGAAAAAAATTAATTCTTTTGAATTACATTAATGCATATATATAATCTATTCTTTTTATGATTTCATTTCCAGAAGTTTTTCAGAATTCATATTCATTCCATTTATGTAATGTAAAGTCCGATTTTATTTTTAGAATTTTATTTTTCTGAAATATTACGTTTAGCTCAGCTTTTCTGACAATGTTACGCCATTAGAATATATATCACAATTATTCTATAATTACGAATATATAATTATATAATTATATTATTACAATTATAAGTATAATTACGAATATATAATAATACGTAATTAAAATTAAAACATAAATATGGAAACAATATATAATAATTAAAATCGAAAGTAAAAGTAGATTATTAATTAATATCACTCCATTAGGCTTTCCGCTTGTCAAGCACGCTTCCATTTGAGAGATAACAGTTATCTTACCGCTTTGCACAAAAATATGTAAAATATATATCTGTTATTATAATCTATCCATTTTGACAAATTAATTTTTGCTGAATGTAAAAATGTCATTTTGTTTACCACTCTCTACGCAAAATAAAGCAGAATATCTAATTCAATATTTCAATTTCCTTGAATACCTGATTTAGAAACCACAAACTCCCGCTAATCAGTACAAACAACATTTAAAACAGAGTGTAAATATTTTCAAAGAAATATTTTTGTTTATTATTTTATTTCATCATTAACAAATTCGATATATGTGTAAGTACTAAACATTAATTCTCTCTCTCTCCTCTCTCTCTCTCTCTCTCTGTACAATCCATATTACATCCGTAATGTACAGATTGTATTTTGCAAGAAATAGAATCTTTTTTCCTCAAAAAAACTTACTTGTTATTTCTTTCAAAGAATAAGTTTTTGAGGTAATAACATAAAAGTAGGTAGAATTTGCGTAAATATATGTAAAAGGAAAAAAACAATATCTGCTCAAGTAAATCTATGCTTATTTTATAGATCAACTTTCAATACACTAATCAGTATAATCATTTCTTTCTTGCTATTCATTACATATTATTATTAAAAACGTATACTATTATATACGTAGAACTGCGCGTGTGTCAGGTGCAGAACTGTTCGTATGAATTTAAGTTTGAATAAAAAAGAAAGCAACACTAAAAATTGTGTAAAAAACATTTTTTTTAAATAAAACATTTCTTACATGATTTTTTTACATATTCCTACGTATAATCATGCACATTAAGTTCTCACATTCAATAGGAGTTTTATTTCTATGATACTAAAAATCTATGGAAATAATACATAAAATTAAATAAAAAAATTATTAATAAAATTACATAAGTAAAAAATAAATAAATAAATAAATAAATAATAATAATTTAAAAAGTGTGCAACGCAGTGTGAGGAAGGCTTGGCGGAGTTTTTCGTTCGGCTTCGAACACTTGTCAATAATAAATGTCAATATAAATATACAGGGTGTCCCATGTAACCTGACAAATCGAAATAACTAAAAAAATACGCATTGGACGACATAATATCCAAAATAAAAGTTGTTCCTGTCGAAGAGCGTCGTCGAATGATACCAAAATTGACCCTGCCCCCGCTCCCCTGGGGGTAGGGTGGGGGGCAACTTTTAAATCTCAAACGGGAACCCATTTTTTATTGCAGATTCGGATTCTCCATAAAAAAATAAGTAAGTTTTATTCGAAACATTTTTTTTGATTCGTGACAGATGGCGCTGTAAACGATGAAATAGAAAGATAGTGGGGGTAACGAAAGATTGAGACTGGGCATTGGATAACAATTTTTAAGAAAATTTTAGTAATTTTTATAACAATTTTTGAGGAAAGTACCTAACGAATCAAACTCCTCTCGCCTCTCACCTTCGGGGTGCTTGTTTTCGGTGAGTCCCCTCGCCTCTCACCTTCGGGGTGCTTGTTTTCGGTGAGTCCCCTCGCCTCTCACTTTTGGGGTGCTTGTTTTCGGTGAGTCCCCTTGCCTCTCACCTTCGGGGTGCTTGTTTTCGGTGAGTCCCCTCGCCTCTCACCTTCGGGGTACTTGTTTTCGGTGAGTCCCCCGAAAACAAGTTATAAAAATTACTAAAATTTTCTTAAAAATTGTTATCCAATGCCCAGTCTCAATCTTTCGTTACCCCCACTATCTTTCTATTTCATCGTTTACAGCGCCATCTGTCACGAATAAAAAAAAATGTTTCGAATAAAACTTACTTATTTTTTTATGGAGAATCCGAATCTGCAATAAAAAATGGGGGTTCCCGTTTGAGATTTAAAAGTTTCCCCCCACCCTACCCCCAGGGGAGCGGGGGCAGGGTCAATTTTGGTATCATTCGACGACGCTCTTCGACAGGAACAACTTTTATTTTGGATATTATGTCGTCCAATGCGTATTTTTTTAGTTATTTCGATTTGTCAGGTTACATGGGACACCCTGTATATAGTGTGTACTTTATTGAATAAGACTGATAAAATCTATCTTGTTTTACACGGTACAATTAAATATTTTAACGAAACATTTAAGCGTGACAAGTAAAATACAATGAAGATATTTACAGAAATGTATTAAATGGATGTCATTAATACTTTAATAAACAATATTTGGTTTATTCATAATTATCTTTTTCCAATATGATCATAATCATTACTGTAGCACTGCTATATTACTACTGTACTGTAGTTTTGATTTACACACATATATATATATTCTTTAAATTTTCATTATTTTTATCAACTACGAAGTTTTGCTTTTAATATCACAAATAGTATATCACAGTACGTAGATTGTTATAATACATTGTGGTAATATAATTAACTATAAAAATAAAATTAACTAAAAATAAAATATATTTAAACAAGTGATTAGTCATACATTAGTCATACATCTGTTTCAGTTTATCACTGAAGTTATATGTAAATACCTAATGTAATCATATTTATCATATAATACGTACATAACATTTATCAAATACTATGTACTTCTCTTGATAATAACTTCCTTACTTTTTATACTAAAAAGAAATATTTTATTCAATTATTGAAAAGACTATTAAATAAGAAAGGTATTATAAATCTAGAGAAATAGAAACACTGCAAATGAAGAGGAAAAACAGAGCTTAAACATATATATTTTCAATATATTTAGCAAAAACGTACAAAGGCTGTCAATGAATTGCAAAATGTAAAGAAATGTAAATACTCACCAGAATATAATGCCCTAATAAGATCAAATAGTCAATCGCACATCTATCGTTGGGGTCTCACACACAGACTGTTATTCTCGAAACAATATGCACGTGTGATATAATTGTATCTCTCATCATCGAGACTTCGATTCACTTACGAAGATTTTAAAATATTGTTAAAACAAGCACGAGCAATCGCAGACTGAGCGCTTCACCGATCCTCGTTGCTCTCGCGACGCGTCGTGAATGACGTGTGAACGAAGGCAGAGGAATGGAAATACCACCTTTCTTACGAGGAAAGAAAGTCAGCACTGTTGTGCACGAATCGCCGATGGGAACTACGCTGAAACAATCCAGTTAGATTTATTTGAAAGTCACAGGTCTTTTCCCCTTTCCACCTTTGCATATGTTGCGCAACATGTGGTTATCCAATAACGTCAGAATAATCAAAGTACATTTATATTTGAGAAAGAATTCGCTGTTTAAATAAAGTGAAAAATTATTAAAAGATGCGACTATACTACTGCCGTGAAACATTTTTGTATTAACAAAAGTTTTTATGATATCAAGTCTAAGTTACGGGTGTGGATTCGAAAAAATTACATCAAGTTGCCTCAAAATGGAAATAAGTTTCAAGTTTCGAGTAAAATCATTAAATTGTGCGATTAATTTGCAACATTCACAATTTAGACGTTGAGGATAATTCAAGAGAAAGTGATGTTTATCGCAAATAAAAATATTCATTTTATTTCTTTCTTTTTAAACAATAGTTACAATAGTTTTAAACAATAGTTTTAAACAATATATTACAGTAATAATAATTTTATTGTTTGTGTACAAGATTCCGAGTTCAATAGTCATAGAGATCGATATAAAATAAAGTGTATTCACAGAAATCGAGTAAAGATTGCTTTGCTACGACACTTATCTTTAACCAAATAATTTATTCGCAAGAAATATGTAGAACAAAAAAGTAAATAATCATATAAAAAGAATATATTATTACATATAATTATACAACTTGGAAACTATTTTCTATGATTACGAGATTTGATTGAAACAAAGAACGACGGAAAAAAACATGAGGAGGAAAATTTTATGTTCAAATGTTAAAATATTTAACTATGCTATAAAAATTAGCGTGGTTGTAGGATTTAATTGGAACAATATAAAGGAAAAATAATAGATTATAATAGCGGATGTTAGGAATGATATATTTTCTTTACTTGAATTCAGTTTTAAATGATTTACAGTTATTCCTGAAATACAAATGATTTAAACTGTTCAGAGTGCTAAATCGTTAAATAATTTTGATGATGACTTAAATACGAATACAGATGGACAAAAGTAATAGTTTTTGTAATACCATCTTTATTATAACTTGTTATCAAATTATATCCTAGAATTATATTATATGACAATATGAAACTCTAATAAATTAATAGATACAATAGAATATTCATAGAGGTTAAGAGAATATTAACAGAGGTCTAGGCCATCACAAATTTTAATCAAGCTGCCCTCTTGAACCGAACGTGGACAATGCTTGGATTTGAGTAGTATGGCTTCAAGTCACAATGTTGGTAAAATTTGTCAACGTAATTTAATTTTTTTAATGTAAAAAACATATTGACTGTTTGCCGCGCCGTAAGCACATATCGTAAAATCGTATATGTATTCATTATAATCACATAATAATATTTATATCGTATTTATCAATGTTTTACGTACAAGAGTCGTATTTATTATATTATGTAAAGTACTTTTACTAATTGTAAGATTATGCGGATTACGAAACAAATAAATTACCTTCGAAGTAAGCCGCAATCTTATTCATGACGTTTAAATAAAATTCCAGTAAACATTAATAAGCTAAACAAGTGAACCTAGATACGAAAACTATAATATACATATAATGTCCAGGATGCTATTTATATATTTGTATTATATATTTGTACTATAAAAATCCATGTTATACGACACTCATTTTCAGAATTTAAAAACATGAAAATACGTCTTTTATCATAAGAAAAATAATTTATTATTATAAAAACAAATTATTTTTATTTTACCTTAAAGTTAAAAGAGCTTCAAAAATTCTTCAGTTACAAAGTATTAATATGGAACAATTGTGTGACACCGGTAAAAATTATCAACAACAATAGATATATAACTTTGTTGATAATTTTATATGTTGATATTTGCAAGATAATTTCTGCATATATATATATATATATATATATATATATATATGTATATATATATATATATATACAGAATTTATTTTACCACAAAAATATAAAGTAATTGCTATTGCCACAGTAATGAATTGATTAAACCACGTTAAAAAAAGTATGTAGTACGAAAGTAATTTACCGCATACTTGAGGTTTGCGAACATTATAAGAAATGAGCATGCATTATACGGGATCTACTATATTAACTCAAATTATATTTAATGCTGTTAAATATTCAATAAACTTAAATAAGTTATAGAGTTAATAAAAAAGAATAGATCAATAATTTTCAATATCGATTATCTACGTAAATAATTGAACCCTATAAGGAACTTAGCTACTTTACATTATACGCGGTTTCTGAAACCTCTTTATTAATTTAATATTATAGAATGCTAAAGAGTATACACTTTTTAGTTTTTAAATCCGAATCTTATTATTATTTATTACAAGATTATTAATGGTTTCATTTTTGTATTAACCCGTTTTCTGTAATCATACAATATTATAAATTATGAAATAAGATATTACTGTGGTCTCTATATTTCTATATATTTGTGATTATTCATATTATATTATTTATTAATAACACGTTATAAAAAGTCTTTGTTTTCAAAATGTCAAATATTTTTATAAGTCGCTTATTTGTTACGTTAATACACCTAAAAATACAAACAAAAATAAAAATAAGGTAGTATTTTCACAATTTCGCCATCCAGGCGAGGAATTCATAAAGTAGAAATAAAAATTGCTAAATGACAGTGTATCTGTGTGTAAAGAGAAAGTGATTCGATTTTTAGCGTGTCAGTTACAAAATACTACGTGATGAACAGTATTTATGTTGTAAACAAAATAGTCCTATTTTTTACTCGATAAGTATGTTTTATATAAACTCTAGTAATTTTATATTATTAATATTAATCCTTCGTTAGTCGCAATATCCAATAGAGACATTCAGACTACTTAAGTCATTACTTTTATTTCTTTTAAATTTTTTTATCCTTTCTATTGTTAATTTTTTTACATTTTTTATATAAATTTCTTATTTTATTACGTGCATTTTTTCTAGTAGAATATAACTTGATTACATATTTCCAATAAACTTTGTATGTAATTTTTTCACATGGTGAAACATGTGTGTCTGCACCGTATATTTCGATTTACTATTTTTGCTTTGACTGCTACGTATATATTAGTTTCGAGTTGTACCACGGACTCTCAGGATAGAAATTAGCAATTCTGATCTATGTTTTTGCTTGACCTTGCAATCGTTATTCACAAATATCTAGCTGAATTTGAATTTAGAAAACTTGACCAGATGGATACATATCGATTCTTGCACCAAATTCCCTAAGTCTGATTTTATTAACATGATAAATTTTGCACTAAGTTCTACGTACTTCACCTTTAGCTACTGTTTATTTATAAACAGAATTTTGGTACTCCCATGGGTTCGTCTCTTTTCCTAATTATAGCGGACGTAATGATAAATGATTTAGAAAAAACCGTTACATATTTGCAGTGAACTTCGTATGTAATTTTTTCATTAAAGATAAAAAGAAACAATTCCTTATGGCTCCTTGGATATAAAATCATGAAATAAACCTAAGCCCTTTTTTTAGAGAAATTAGTTTTGAGTTGTACCACAGACTCTCAGAATGGAAATTAGCAATTCTAATTTATTTTTTTGCTTGACCTTGATAAACTCTCTGGGATTGGAACTAAAATTTTATTTTACATACGTTGACAACATTGTTTTAGCTCCTGATTCTACTGATACAATTTCTTTTATCTCCTTGAACGGTTTAATAATTATCATAAACGTTTAAAATTCACTCTTAAAAGAATGAATAACAATTATCTGAGCTTCCTTGATTTAAATATCATTAGATAAAATAATGAAATTATATTGAACTGAATTTTAAAAAAAGACTTCTTCCGATAGATTGCTACTTTTTTTATCACCCAGACTGCCAACAAGTGGGTGTTATCTATGGTTTGATAAACAGCTATTTTGTTATCGCATCCGAGGTTTCATTATAAAAACATTTGTATTTGCACACTTCTAACACCCACTTAACATGATTTTTCAACATATCAACAAAAGAAGATCTCCCATACAGCACAGCAACATTGCAGCAACATTGCAGCAATATTTTTTTGCAAGATTGCAACATTGCAGAAACATTGCGAAATATTGCAGCAACAATAAAATGTCCGCTTTTAGAAATATTGCAATGTAATATTGCAGCAACATTGCAATACAATGTGTATGCAATAATATTTTGTATACATAATTATATCATTCTGAAACTATAGAATGGTTTAATTTCATATGTTTTAAGACTATCATGCCAATATGTGTATGTATATATATATATATATACAGGGTGTCCCATTATAAAACATCCAGTCGAATATTTAGCCCGGGAGAGAAAAATTTTTCAGACAAAAGATCGGGCATAATAGTTTTACTAACAGGTAACACAATTAACATCCGTCCATAGTTGAGCATGGTGAAAAAAGCTTGACTATTGCCCGTTATCCACCCGGCTCGTCCTCTCTCTGATATCCTGTCCGCACAGTTCCCACTCTTCTCCCTCACTCGCTCAGCGATCTGCTTCTATAAATCCATATTTATTTATTATAATTTATGTATAATAATAAAATTATAAACATGTACAGAAATCGATAAACAATATCGTATAACACAAACAAAAAAATTCTTTTATATCTTTGGATGAACGAAATATAATACGCAAAGTATGCTAAAAATAATAAAATTAAACATACATCATGCAATTTTTGCAATATCTCTGCAACATTGCACTGCAATTGCAAGTTTAACAATACTTTGTGATATCTCTGCAACATTGCATTTGCAATTGCAATGTTGAAATGTTGCAGCAATGTTGCTGCAAGAGTCTGTGCTGTATGGGTATATATATACATTTATTTATTTTTGTAAGAAAAAGTCGCGTATTATTAACCCATGTTATCTAGCGATCGATAATTATATTAGAGATATTGCAATTACGTTCGAATAAAAGATGTTTCTTTTTTCAAGCTCTATCCAACGACACCCTACATGACATACGTTTCTATTTGAAATTTCAAAGTTGACCCCACTACTTCCGATCCGTTCCGGGAAACAAAAATATCTTTATTCAATTCTTCAGATAGGATTTGGAATTTAACATTTCTCACCAACTTTTTGTCGTCTCTCGTTTTCGAAAAAATTAAGATGGACGTGATCAGATCACACCCTGTATACTTAGCATCTAACATTAAGAATAAAAATATGCCAAGCAATTCGGAGGAAAATGTCGCGCCAAGCAATCAACGTGGTTCATAGTATTATTGTATGTCGAGAACATTACAAACATTGCTAAATCCAGCATTTAAAAAATGAAATTAAAATTAGAGTTCAGAAACTTAAATCGTCTCGACAGCTTTAGCCACAAAGACGTTAGTAGTAAAGAGTATTGTAACAATGTCGTTTATAAGTTACAGTGCAATGATGGCTTCATACTTAGGGTAAACAAAAAAAGACAACTTGTTACAAGATTAAAAGAATATAAATCCAACATTAAGCTCGATCCATTAAAGCACTCTGTCATCTCTGAGCACATCATAAATCTCAATCATTCCTTTGACTGGACTAACGTAGGAATTCTAGATACAGAATATAATTACCGAATATAATTACAAAT
>CABEGB010000576.1:0-20524 GCA_901521435.1 Crematogaster levior | reverse complement strand
TCGCTAGTGCATCACTTAAACCTGATGGTGCATGTGACACTGAGCAATGTACACCATTAAATATTCAACTTCTATGATTGTAAAAGCCGAAGCACCTGCACCTCGATCCTGAGATAAACGTCTTCTAAATGCCGTCTGTTTAAATGCGTTGACATTTTACTGCCCTCCTCGCTTCTTACACTTCGTGCTGTTCATTACGCAACGATAACGTCACTGACGTTCACGACGAATATTGTTTTATAAAGTTGCGTGTACATTACACTTACATTAAACGCTCGAGCAACATTATCCTGCTTGAATATATATATAACAGAGACTCTGCCAGAATATTTCGCACAACATTATATTTATTCATCTATTGTCCACGTGCAAAATGTAATAAAAATAATTTCGTTTTTATATTCCTTGTTATTTTCATGTAATATCGGGATACAATATTATTTTCGCTGTTAAGAAGTTTTATCAACGCTATAACCTGTAAATACAATTAAGTATCTCGAGAAAAATAGTAATAACATATTAAGTGTAATTCAAATATCAATAAATAGTAAGTAAAGTGTCCGTATCATCATTATTAACTACAAAATTATATTCTATGCATTTCACTAGAAATTGCAATATCACTATTCATATTGCACAGATAAACTATTTACAACCTGAGTCAATATAATATTTATAATTGCTTAAAACATATTGCACCTATGCACCTGAATTGAGATAAAGTAACATCAATTGAAAGAATAAATATGATTGTATTTAATAGACTAATTTCAAAACAATTACATTTGTTCATGTTGGCATCATGGCAATATGTCGTGTAGAAACCATGCGACAATTTATGAATAGATAATTTCAGGATTTGCCTGTGTTATTACGTTCATTAGCGTCTCGTGTTACTACACTGCGTTTGATACAGATTAATAGTCGTCGACGTCACAGCTATTAAAATAGCTGTGATTAGTCGCGATTCATTTCATAACGACAATGGTGCATATGCAGACAAATCGAACTCATCTTTGCGTTTGGTTGTACGATAAGCGCACCACGTATAATCTATGCGTGATTATAGTAGATAAACAAAAGAATACATGTATAACGTAATTTACAGTAACACTTTAAAGTGAAACTCCACTTAACAAATATGTATTAGGTGATAATCTCCCAACAACTGAATATCACGTATACCATCGTGAATTGTCGGTAAATCTGGTTTACGATTTTCGAACCAAAATAATTAGATTGTTAGTTTATTTGTTAAATGAACAACCTGTGTCATGTTTGCTATTCAATACACAAAATTTCTATAGATAAAATCGACTTTATTAGCAAATTAATTATGAACGTAAACAAATATTGAAAATAAAAGTTTCAGTTGTAATCGAGCGATTTTATGTATAGTTATTATTACTTTGATTAATTTAAATGTTTAAATTTAAAAGTTTTATTTATTTAAATTAATCAAAGTAATAACTGTACACATAGAAACATTTGCTTTAAACAGAATGTTTTAGAATTGTTCTACTTTTTAAAATTAAATATAATATAAAAATATGTGTGACATCCGCATAGATATACAATATGCTATCCAAGAAGTATAATTATTTTCTATTATATTTTGTGCCATACAAGAAAACTTTGCTACGGTATCAAGAGAATCAGGTTAAAAGTGTCTAAATGTTGTGCATTATATTAAAGGATTTAATGTATAATGAATTATCGTCATGATAGCAACGTCAAAAGCGCAACGCAGAAGTTTCGTCGGCAAATTGACCGCCCTTCACGAAATGATACCGCCAGGATCTACATCGGTCCACGGAAATTTAATGATCCTAACTCAAACAACCTTTGACGTAGACTCATTATGCAGTCACGGCGCTATATTACCCCGCGTACCCGAGCACAACGCCACGTCAGAATTTTGCTACAACACAAGCGACGCACCGCAGAGGTCGCATTATCCATATAAGGAGATCGCGTCAAATTGTCCTCATCTGTTAAATGTATGACGGTATTATTCTCCGACCACACTATTTATCTTTAAGTGTTTCGCTGGCATATAATTAATATAAACGTAATTAATATTACGCAATCACAATTTAATTTCAGTGATATATTTTGTTGAATGGTATACACGCTATATCAATAAATCATCTATGTCAAGAATAGCCACATGCAATGAACGAATAATATGATTGTAAATAGCTAATATCTTCATTTTATTCTATACTTTACAGATGAAAGGAAACCACTTCAATATTTATGAATTAAATTAATTGTTCGCTGTATGTTATAGAGAAATAAAAATCTTTATTGTCATTACGCACCACTGGTATTATCGAGTTCTGTATCATACATGTTTTTACGCCCATGCTCATAAATTGAATGTACCAGGTAATATTTCAGTGATCCCACGTATAGCATCGTGCCACGACCGCCATAAATATAAAATATCCACCTAGACTTCACCTTGCCGAATGCTTGTTTCCATTCGAGCGGATTGCCACGCCCTTATACACTGTTATATCATACAAATTCGCATTGAAACGAATGCTGGGGTGGTTCTGCAACCCGTAATGCTAACAGGGTATATGCGGGTCCGATATAATAAAATGAAGGGTGCTTTCGATCTTCTACCTTCTACCTTCGCTCTATTCTTCCGTTAATTTAATTTTCAAATAATAGACAGAAGAGAAAACTGGAAATCTTAGGCGCTTGTGCAATTTGTATATACTTTCATTTACGCTGTTCAAAAATAAAGAAATTCTATTCTCTACAAAATGAATTTAAAATCAGAAGAATTATAGTTAAAATGCTATTGCAATTATTTTAAAAGAAACAATATTGTTTATTGTTTATAAATAATGTTGTAATTTTTGAAATTAACTGATCAAAATTAACTGATCCGGCGGTATCATTTCGTGAAGGTCATTCACAATTTTGCCACGAAACTTCCGCGTTGTGCTTTTGCTGCTATCACGAGCAATATTATCATATTAAATCTATAACAATACAATATATTTAGACTTTTAATATAAACTCTTGATCTTTACAAAGTTTTGTATGACACAAAATAGTGAAAATAGTTATATCTGAGTTATATATTTGAAAATGTCACATTTTTATTTGCCAACAACCAAAACATCGTTTAAAAACAATATGATTCTATCTGTAGTTATTAATGCTTATTGTTTTAACAGTACTAACATTTTTAGCGTTTAATCTTATTTTTAAATTAATAATAACTTTGCATTTACAATTTCTATTACTATTGTTTTTAAAATTTATTTATTATTTCTTTACAATTACTATAATTTTGAAATTAGCGCATGGATGTAGCTTTATTCTTGAATAATTCATTTATTACAGTAGACAAACAAGTATTCCTTGATTATGAAATTCTTTTAACTATTAAGTTAAATGATAATCAATCTAACGATAATTACTCAATATAATTCAATTTAATTATAAATGTCACGTAATTAGCAAATGTAGGAGATATTATATAAAGCCTTCTCCAAATATTTCGTGCAGATGATATTTCTATGAGTGAGAGTTATATAAACTCAGCTCTTTACTATAACCTAATTGTAGAACTTTCTATCACGTCTTGTTTCTAGATGATCTCGACTTTCGTTAAAATTGTACGTTTCAAATGATACTACCAAAAGCTACAACCATGTTCAAGAGTTCATGTAACATTCTATTAGTCTCCGATTTTTGCTTTAGTAAGTACCTTGATAATTCCAGACTTTCTAAATATCTGTACAAATTTTATCTTGTTTTAAAGATTCAGCATCATTAATTGTTTTATTTACTTTAAATTAAATTTCTTAATTAACTTTTCTTTTACTCACATAATGAAGATTAATCTAATACCAATTTAATTTAATTTAATTTAATTTAATTTAATTATATACACACATACACAACTTATAAAGATGAGACTCAGTAGCGCGAACGTTTCTAGTAATATCATATATAAATAATATCAGATAATAAAATATTATATTTGTTTTAATAAGATATGATTACTGTCCAAGAAGGCCTTTATTATCTCCTATTTGTTATATCTAATAGGTAATTTCAAGCACCTAAATTAATCATCATTTTACTATATTCATAATTCAAAATATTAAAACAGAAGCAAAAGGAAAATACTGTAATAAAGATTACTCCTAAAATTATCCAAGTAATTTAGGTGAATGGCTGCTTTTAAAAATTTGTTTTCATCAGCCTAAAAGCCACTCCAAGATATATAAAATATTTTGTATCCTAGATATTTTGTAGCCTAGATATAACATCAGAAAGAAAATTTTCTAGTTTTATCTAATAAAAGTTCATACCATAACTATTGTATAACTACAAATAAACATTATAATACATCTATCCAACAGAAATTGCAATTAAACACTGTATTTCATCACTAATATAATATTAATTTAAATTCTTCTTGTTGTTTACAGCAAAATGCAAATATTAAATTAACATAATTTACAAAGTAAAATGTAACAGAAAGTCAAAATTTTCTGATTCGTTAAAATAACTCGCATTAGTGCAAAATTAATTTGTAGATCATACATTTCCAACAAGTTCGAGAAGAACTTAACTTTGATGGTTCAAACTTTATCATGGCTAACTTTTCCATTTTATTACGAGACCCTTTACCGTTAATAGCATCCAAAGCTCATACAATCTGGTACTAGTATGTTTAATTTTCTAAAAGGCCACTCTGCGCCATCAAAAATTTCTTGACTTATCTCAGTAAAAACGTTTTGTAAAATAACGCGAGGAGTTTGTTTTCACTGTTTATTTGGACTTCCCTTACTTCTTCATTTGTAAACATATTTTCGTAATTGAATAAAGTAAAAGTATAGAATTAAAAATTTGTTAAACCGCTATAAATTTTTATCACATTTAATGTTGACATCATTATAGTTCCATCCATTCATAATACTGGCGGGCTAGAAAATATTGTGTGAGCACCTGATCTGTGTTCCCATAACAAGTTGCTTCTTGACGTCTTGGCGATTGTGACGACGAATAATTTTTCATCCGAATTGCACGTTTGTGATCCACGTGGTAATGTCATATTTTACACTTGTTTGTCCTTAAGAAATGTGACAAGGTAACTTGGAGATATCCATAATGTCTTTGCTGCATAACAAAATGGAGATAATACTTGAATTTATAAATTTAATTTCGATACATGTAATATATGTGGAATAAAATCTTTATCATAATTTGTTTCAACAGAATACACGCAAAAATAAAATTTTATTTTATGACATCTTTATATCATTTGAATAAATATAGAGCCAATCTACCGCGATAACTCGTTAGTTTGCCATGAAGCTCCGTAATATCAGCCACGTTATGAAGGCGCATTGGAGGCTTGATGGGGTGTCTCCGTAAAAGATCCGGTTTTTTTAACTTATCGTATCTCAGTAACGAGCGCTCGATAAGCGCTCTGACAGAAGAAAGGTTCGGATTAACCAGGAAGATTTTTGCTGCTAAAGTTTGATATTTAATGAGCGCCCTGTATAAGAGCAGTCGATATCAATATAATGCGGTGACAATAAATAATACTAAAAGCTTCGATGTTATGCAAAAATTATGATACATTTTATACAATTTAACAAAGTCAATTCTTTAAATATTTTTGTAAAATTGTCACTAATACAAGAGAGACTACTAAAATAATAAATTTATAAATTTTAATAAATTAAAGTTGAATGTTTTTATATTAATCTTT
Source organism: Crematogaster levior (assembly GCA_901521435.1). Taxonomy (NCBI): domain Eukaryota; kingdom Metazoa; phylum Arthropoda; class Insecta; order Hymenoptera; family Formicidae; genus Crematogaster; species Crematogaster levior. Next base: position 14,772 of record CABEGB010000576.1, on the reverse strand, counting down.
CTTAATTTCTATTCTTAATTTCTTAAAAGATTTTAATCAATTCACGTCTCTCTTTCTTTACAAATTTCCCTGAGTTATCAAATTTTTTTAATTTTTGTAAATAGCATTTTATTACAGTTGACAAGTTATCAAAGATTTATCAATCTATTTTTCATTTTCGTCAAAATAGCGTCACCGTGTCGTTAAAATGGGCGTTTGTTTAGTCAATTTGATTGCAACGCGTGATTGATATATCGAACGTTTCGACAGTTATAGTATTAGAGTGACTAAAACAGCAATCAAAATTCTATGAAATGTACTTGAACGCGATACAAAAGAATAAAGCTAATAATATCGTATAGAATTTCAAATATCTCTTTCAAAAATTCTTCTTCATGTATAATCGCCATGATATGTAGAAGTAAAAAAATTAGTTAAATAAACTTTTAAATAAAAAGTATTTAATTAAACAAATTGTTAACAAATAATGATACTAAAATATTTATACTTATTAATGGTTGTGCATTTTGATTACTGTATACCAATTTATTTGTATACGACAGCAGCACACTACACTAAACGCTCGTGTCGTCGAAACTTCGGTAGTAAGTAGCGCGAGTGTATCAAGTGTCAGACACAATTACGTGCAGGAGTTGCGAGTATCGTAATTGCCGAGAATCTCTATTCACGATAACCTGTTGAACTTCGATTAAAGGCTTTACGGCAATCATAAACGACAACTTTGAAATCTTTGATGTTGCATTCACAAGCGTAGAAGGATATATATTCTTCTAGGTAAATAAAAATTCTGCATTCTGCAATAAATAAAATGCGAATTTCTAATTATTTGCATGTAACGACGCATTAAGAGAAATTTTGCATTAAAATATATTTCATTAGATATATACTCAATATTCCATATATAATACGTAAATATATATTGTAAATAAATCCTTATTCGTAAAAACTTTGTTTTTGTTTCTCAAACTATTCCATTCCTTCACTCAAAATCAATTACTGGAGATATAATAGCAATACCAATTAATAGTGACAAAAATTCAAAGCAGTATATGCAATTAGTTTAGTCTTTAAATTAATTTATCGCTGGAAAAAATTAAATTTCAAAAAACGTGTAAAAACTTTTCTTGGACGATTTAATAAATATTAAAGGTGACATGAATAAATTAATAGATGCGAATCAATATTAAAATGTCGGAAAAGCTGACATTAATTTGGTCTACGCGCATGCTTCCAATGAGCTCCTCAAAAGAACAATGAATGTCAGTAATCCTTCAATCTGAGTGACGTCTTTAATATCGTACTATAATAATCGTATTATTGGAGTTGAAAAGACAATTAATCTGTGGCAGCGCAATAATTCTGTTGAAATTCAACACAATATTACAAAAAATAATGCCTATACTAAATGCATGTAATCTAATAATGCTTGTGTTTTTTCTCTTCAAATAATTAATTATTTTGAACGCAATACTTCAATAAATTTCCCAAAATTAGACAAAATTACATTTTGAAATTTGCATCTTGTGTACATTTTAAGTAGAAGCTATTTTGCTACATTCTCAAAACGTTAGTGCTTTTAAATTTTAACATATTTCACTGTAAGTAAATAGTTTCTATGTAAGTAGAAATAAAAAGAAACACCGATTATTTTTATTTCGACAAGTATAATTAATCCTCAATGGAATTGAAACTTAGAGAAATCCGTATATCATACCAATAACAGATATATTGTGTTAATACTGCTCTTCGAATCCCAAGATCGATCGATGTTGCACAAAACAAAATGTCGATTATCCACTTAGGAACACAGAAAAATTTTTCTCATATAATTAAATTCGCTATTTTTATTCCATACTTTTAGGATTATCTCTGTGCTTATCTTGAACCCTCAAATTGTGTGTGTGTGTGTGTGTGTGTGCGCGCGCGCGCGTGCGTGCGTGTGTGTGTGTGTGCGTGTGCGCGCGCGCTTTTCAGAAAATTTAGGTTTATAGATTTTACAACATATTGTAAGAAACGGATTAATTTGTGAGATAATATACAAAGAGCATTCAGAAATATATATCCCAAAACTTTATCTCTATAGAGGATTATGAATCTGTGCGAGTATCTTTATCCCTTTTCCCAGCTCGGAGCTTGTTATCGACGATGCGTACATGATCCTGTTTGGCACGTGATCATGACAGCGACTTCTGAAACAGTAGAAGTAGTCGGCTGCTTCGTAGAACTTACCGTAGCTATCCGAGCACCCGTATTTTCATGTGGAAGACATACCTATTTCCAGTTCGCTGTCACGATTTGCATTTCATCCACGAAGATATCTTCCGTAGATGCAAAACTAGATGCGTCTCAAACTTGATTCTCTACCGCTCTTACAAACCGTCACGAGGTTGACGAAGTCGCGCCCACTACAGCGGAAAACTTGACAGTGAGAACTTCGACGTAATCTCGAGATCTCGTGAAAATCCTCTTGGTTGAAGTTTCATAGAAGTGCAAATAGTATTTTCATTAGTTCACTTTTTTGCCGAGAATTCTACTTAAAAGGGAGAGGATTTTACTAATTGCAAAAAACAGTTATCTGTATAATCTATTCATTGTGCAAATGCTGTGCTCTGTGTGTGTGTGTGTGTGTGTGTGTGTGTGTGCAGACACATGTAAGCTGATAAGCTTGATACGCAGGAATTATAATACAGGAATTATATTACACATCCATCTGTGTAACGGCAGTTAACAATTAATAACTACTATTTGCAAATAACAATTCCACTCTTGAGATATTTATGGTAGTTAAGTTGTGTCCCGCACAATAAAGACAACGTTTTTCTGCTTTTATCACAACACAGTTTCCACGCGAAACCGGTTTGTTTCGACAAAGCGGCGAGTAATGAAGAGAGGTAAAGAGAATTAAAAGATATCTCACTGGAAAGTTTCAGTTCTCACAAATTAAGTTTCCGCACTAAACGCGTCGCTTCCAGACATTCTTCGCCGCGAAATTCGCTGCACGAAGTGTGTTCGTCCGACGTCCAGACCCGTCGATACGAGATTTTCCGAGCTTCTCGGTATTAATGACACGTACCGCACATGAATGGAACGCCTTCCAAAAGCTTTCCCTTTCCCTATTCTCGACAAAGAGATTTATACCATAAAAGCACCATAGTATGTTCTGTGAATTCGTTTAATCCTTTCGCTTCGAGCATATTCAATCGCGAGTTTTATAGCCTTTTGATATTGTTGCTTTTCTACTCATAGACATGTCACGAATTACAATTTCAGTCTTTTAAATTATCTGAAATGGAGCTGAATTGTAAACATAGAAAAACAAAAAGCGGTAAAGGTGATTAAATATATTAAATAATATAGTTACAATGTGTGCGTTAACTTTCATAATCAACATTTTGATTGGGAAGATAAAATATTAAAATTTTTAACATATTATTAGTTTCTAAATTTTTAATCACAACTAGTAAGAAATGATGAATTTCTTGATATTTTTATCCATTAAAGAAGCGACATGATTGTGTCGTTTAAAAAGAGAAAAGAGAGACACATAAAAGACCATCATAGAAAACGGCGCCATTATGGCTAGCCAAAGGCAATATTTTCGTAAACACTGTCTCTTTATGAGCTCGCTCAGCACATTTTCGAACAGAATGCATATTCGCCAATGCGCTATTATTCCATAATTCAACTTTATGCAATGCCATTATCTTTATGCAGTCAATTATATATCGCTCTTTTCCTTAATATACATAAGTCAGTATTATGACCAATCAGTGATTATTGCACGATAATCGACATTTCAAATGTTTAATTATTGTACTAACTATCCAGTCTCTTAAATAATAAAGCAAATAATTAATTATTCGCGCAAAGTAGTATTTGCTTAATAAATGCATTTCTTTCATATTATACGTATTGTGTATACGTATGGGTTCGCAATCTCGCCAAAGAAAAAGACACAAGACAAACGATGGGGAAAGCGGCAAAACTGCACCACACATTTAAGAGCGTGACAGGGGATTACCGTAGGAGAAGGAGAGATAATGGCGTCCCCGAGGCTGGCCAAAGGCGACACTTTACTACTCCTGACGACTTTACGGGGTTGCGTCGTACATCTCTGTGCTCGGACGATGTATGCGACCATTAATGAATTGAGCCAAGACTGCATTGTGCTGCTCCGTGAGGACGGATTTCAGGAGATGAAACGGCGAGGGGGAGAAATGACGCTCTCGACATTTTCCCGCAGAGAGCAAAAGGAGTCCCTTCCGCGAATTATTACACAATAAAGCTGTAATGTCAGTCGAGCATCGCAAAAACTGAATCGATCCCTAAGTGATATTCAGCAAAAAATCCAGATGGGTAATCTCACTCGCAGCGTTTTTCTCGAAAGCACGTAAAACGTTTCCGTGGTTTTTAATGTGTTAGATATACATCAAAGCGAATGCTATCGAAATGCAAATGGCTTTTATATTGCACATTGAAAAGTTTGCTCATTTATTTTATTCAAGACATCAAAGGATGAGTCGCAAAATTTCATCTCAAAATTCTTTTTTCAATGACTGTCCAGTTTCTCATGCGGAGAATTCGGATGAGAAGTTTCGGAGGGGAAGCCCACGTGAACATAGTGCACGCCAAGTTTCAAATCTGACTGCTGGTTACCATGTCAGATGCATCCAAAGTTTTCTCCCAGAAACTCAAAGATCTTCACAATCATTGCCATAATTGCAAGTACAAGTGATCCTACGAATTGCAAGTACGAGTGATCCTTTGAAGCCATTAGTAACCTTAAGCGTGTAGGTATATTGCTTAACATACATAGTTCCCTGGTCAACTATTTCCAACAATGGTGTGAATTTGTTGATTCATGAAACAGTTTAACAACATTTGGAATAGAAAATTTTTGGATGTATCTGACATGATAAACTAAATCAGATTTGAAATTTAATGTGCTCTATGTTTAGATATTAATCTCATGAGAAACTGGGCAATCATAAAAATTTTTGGAGTAAAATTTTGTGATTTTTTGAACTGAAATAATTGTATGCTATTTTTCACTATTAAACGCGTTATTTTGTTGTCTCGAAGAAAATATATTCAATCAAACATGAATTTTCCTCATTCAAAACACATCTTTAAAAAAGAATGTAAGTCAAAAACAAATTTAAAAATCATTCGCCTTATTAACATTTCGAGAAGCTTCTATAAATATACGCTTGTAAATTTGCGGCAAAACTTCCGTTTAGTCCGTCGGACGGTTGTAACCATAAATTACTGTATGCTGATGCTAAGCGATGCATATGACGTATCGATATCGATTGTCACGAAGTCTAATGGTAATCTAATTTGGGTCTGAAGCAAAAATTAAAGGCATCAGGCATTGAGAAAAAATGAAAAGAACTGCGCTCAATCCACAGTATTGCATACAATGTGAATTTTGCTGGAATACTTCGGATTTTTATTTTATTTTAATACATTTATAATGCACATCTCTCGCTCTTTTTTCTGGGTACAATAGGCAAAAGGGAAGAACTTCAATTGATGGTGATTCGCAAACGAAACAAAGGCTTTTGCGAGTTATTGAGCAATAAAGAGGTAATGTCGAGGCAATACGTCAAGCGCGCCCGATAAGAGACGGGGATTGCAAGACCCCGTGAGCTTCTTTTCATCCAAAACGTGTCTTCCTTTGTCTGGGAAATACAGCAGCTGGCAAAGAAAAAGGGAGGATGTCTCAGCAAGATGCTTTACGAGTTCCGTCTTAATCATCCCGTAAAGAAGTGGTTCGGTCGATTTCTATCTAACTCAAGATTGATCTTAGCATCGGCTTTAATGAATTATTACTGCTTGCTCAGAGATTCTCAGATAGAAAGGATTTGAAATTTACCAACGATAAACAATTTGTTATAATTTAGTATAATTCGTTATACAATAATCTGCAGTGACATAAGAGTAATTATAATTTTAAGGGTTGATTGCAAGAAAATTATAAATTAATTAAATCTATTTCTATTTAGCATTAAAACAATAATAGTTGACTCATTTTGTATCATTTTATATCAAACAATCCAAATCATGTGCATCATGGTTCATTTTACAAGTTTAGCCGCGTCAGTTGGATTTAACAGCGTGGAGGGAGTCGTTAAATGTAACTCCGACGAGTTCCTATTTCGCCGTCACGGGCACCCGCGTAATCATTATACGTCGGCAGAAGGTAACGCCTAGGGGAGCCCATTACGAGTTTCATAAATTGTAGGGCAGGCCCCTGAGAGTAATCTTAAATAACCGGGTACGAAAACGGCCTTTAGCTGAGAGACCTAGGTAACGCTCTAGCGAGGACATCCCACACCGCTTCATAACGATAGTCTTACTTGAATAACGTTGGATGCTTAAGCAACATAGTATATATCGATCGAAAAACAAGGACACCGTTGCCAATATCTCTTGGCTATAAATAGCATAAAAGTATTTTGTGTGATAAGGGAAGCGGTTTAGAAGTTATTTTAGTGTTATAGAACAGAAAACAGAATAATATACTGCACAAACACTTATACATATTAGAAATATACAGTATATAATATCTGTACATTGCTGAAATATTAAATAGATTTATTTTAATATTTTAGCAAGTATTAAAAACTTTTTTGTGGTAGCACTCTTCTTTTATTTTCTTATTTGCTTCTATTTATTTTTCATTGAGATTTAATTTTTATCGACTTAAATCTTCACGTTATAAGAAAATTTGTAATTCATATTATAAAATTATTTAATTTTTACAAATAATAACTATTTAAATATTATCTAATCTCTAATAGATTTATTGTAAAATATGTATTAGGATTTTTCTAATTTAATTTTTCTCTTTACTGTCTTTTTAGATACATTGCTAATATTATCGTTAATCTTGAAAAATTTATGGCAAATTCATTATTTCTTTTATCACTATAATTAGTGCTAGTTACTTATTATGCGAGACACTCCAAAACAGAATTCACGCCGTTTTTAGGATAAACACGTATGACGAACCTCAATTTACATCGACATAATACATATCGGATCGAAATGAATTTAATTAATACAATTTCGGTCACGCACAAACACCACGCAGGCAGATATTTGTTCCCATTGAGGGTGCGCTCTCCCTTTCTCGTTATGTCATTTTGCGTAAACAAGCATAAATTCGGTAATATCAAACTACTCCGAATATCAGTATCCGCTTTATTGCTGCAATATTGCGTTGAATTAAATGATGATTTCCGTATAACCATTATGTATTTGTGGTTCCAAGTGCACGAGAAAACTGTGAAGTACGATTAAAATTACATTTTATTCGACTGGGAATAACATTGGGGGTTGTTAACAAAGACTGATTTTTATTTTTTATTTCTTTTACTCTTTATATTGTTCTCGTAGTCATCTGATTTCATATCTGACACTTCGAGAGAAGAAGGAAATTATTTTTTGATAAATGCACGTGCGCTTTAAGGCAAGAGATGTAGGCGTTCCGCCTATGTTCCGCGCTAATATCGATCGGCGAAAGCACACATAGACACAAAGAATTCCCTATAACGATTTCACGAAGGGAGCAGCATCCCCAACTTCGAGATGTTACAGATGTTCGTGGTGAGTATGTTGGATATCCCTGTAGAAAACGCCATAGCTAACACGATAGCTTTTCCCGATATTTTCTTACGACTGCGTACCTATTATTTATATTATTTATCTCAGAGCTAAAAAATTTTATTGTTTAAAATAAACAAATAATATAGCAATAAACTAGAGCTAAGGTTGCTACATAAAATAATTATAATTATTTAACTAATAGATTTGATTGTTTTAAGTAAATAAATAATATAATAATAAATCACAGACTAAGATTGTTACTAATTGTGATTAATAAAATTATATTGAACATACTTACATTTTTATGTATACATTTTCTGCTATATCATTATTCTCATAAATGTGTACTGCTCAATATTCATCAATTTTATAACTCTCAGATCATTAATTTTATGCTACATGTAACAAAATAATTTTTAATATTAAATAAGAAATAATCACTATTAGTGAAAAATAATAAATATTAAAGAATGAGAGAAGGAGGGAGAGGCCGAAATAAAAAAATAAAAAATCTCAACAACACCGAAACACCAAATGAAGAGAGAGAGAAAAAAAAAGACGGCTGTCCTTTCGTATCTTCAAGGTACAACAGAGCGCATTGTGATTAACACAGAATTTTGAGTAAACATAACTTAGAGTGATCTTTAAACCCCAACAGAAGATTTCTCAATTACTCCCTAATCCCAAGGGTCAAAGATCACACCTGGAAACACCAGGCGTGTACAAAATACCTTGCGCTTGCGGAAAAGTGTACATAGGAGAAACCGGGAGGAAGATCAGTGCACGGATCAAGAAACACCAGCGGTGTGCCAAATACGGCCACTTTTCTCAATCAGCCTTAAGGGGGTATTCTGATCTAGAATTTTGAAAAAATCATTTTTTTTTTGCATATTCTTAAAGTTTAGACCTTTAAGAATATATCCTCGAGAGAAAATTTTAAAATTCTAATAATTTACGGAGTTATAGCTATTTTAGTCGTTTGAGTACCAGAGGTACTGATGTTTCTAAGGAAGCTAGAATTGCTCGTGAATTAGAACGAGCTTCCAAAAATATATATTTTGAAGTCGAAGAAGGCACACTCTATGAACCAGGAATCGCTGATTAACAAAATGTAAGTATAACCATTCTATGACTTAGACCGCTGCGGTTGCCTGAAACTTTTGCTCAAAACTTTAAACGCGTTTTTCTCAAAACTACTTTTTTCAACATGGTTGACATGATATCTCAAGTTCTATTTGACCGATTGACTTCAAATTTTGTACCAACCTTCAATGTATAACTCTCTATCGCCCCTACCACTTTTGTATCAAAATTATTTTTTTTACTATTTTAAAAAATTAAAAATCATGAGAAAAAAGAGTCGAAAATGCCTTTTTTTTCAAACAGCCGCCATTTTGCGAAAAAAATTTTTTCCATTTTCTCTTAGGTAGGGGCTATAACGACATTCTTACTAATTAAGAATCTTTTTTTAAATTTTGTTTCAGATGACCAGAAGGGTTGCAATCGTGTCAACCAGCACACCTTGTTTTTTTTTTACCCCCAACTTTACCAGCTTATAACTTATTTAATTTTCTTTTTTTTTTCAAAAATTTTTTTGTGTATTTTCAAGATATCAATAAATATGTTATAAAAAAATAAATGGTAAAAATATTTTTTGTTTTTTTTTTTATCGAGCTCGACAAAACGCCCAAAATTTATGCCTCTAGACCAGAATACCCCCTTAAGGCCTGTTCTACAATGAGTCGTTAGTCGCAAGTCGTAAGCAAATAAACCAATCATAGTTGAATTTAGAAAAGAATAATCAAATATGATTGGTCTATTCGCTTACGACTTACAACTAACGACTCATTGTAGAACAGGCCTAACTGAACACTGGATGGAGACTGGACATTCCGTGCAGTATGATAAGGCTACCATACTGGTCTTTTCACAAAGCTATTTCGCCAGAAAATATCGTGACATTTCCAGACGACTGGAAATTTTAAAACATTCTGACAACCTCAACCGGTAACAAAGGTCTTCAAGTAAATCCTATTTGGCATACCGTCCTCCCGGGTTTTTTAATTAATTGGCCGATCAATTAAAACATTCTGATTGACTGACCAAACCAACCCCCCTCTCTACCAGGGACAATGAGGTATATATAAGGACTACCGCAACCGAAGAGAGCTCAGAATCGGATCTCCTAGACCTGATGATGCAAGCTGCAATGTTTGCGAAACGGTATAGCGCTGAATTTGCACGTGGCGTCCATCCGGAACCCCTCTCGATTGATAAATCAAAAACACTTTTAATATTAAAGAAGTAATATTTCAAGTTGCATTGGATTTCGAAGCGTAAATGGTTCGTCCAGCCAGGAAAATATCGACCAAAGCTAGGGTCCGAACAAACCATCTTCGGATTTTCTTGACCCTTCCAGTCGTTTCCCCTCTTAGAAAGACGACTCGATCGGACAGCATCACATGAACCTTGCTTCCCTTCGTGATCCGACCCTTCCAGCCTATTACACTCCATTTTTTCATGTCAAGACGCACCCTTAGGGAAAAAAAGAAGGTCTTAAAAAGCATCTTGAAAAGCATATTGAATTCTGTAAGATTTAAATGTGATGTAATCATAGACATGTTTAAAAACTTTAAAATCCGACACTATCTCACGTGTCATGAATTTCGTTATTATAAATAAATAAATATAAATTTTACTTTAAAACTTTTAAGAGTTTATATAGGTAAGTGAACCGTTTAAAAAAATGCCGATTGTTACAGAATCAACGACAAAATCGCGTTTATCGGAATCCGATAAGCCGGAGGCCACATATACATTTGTCCGAAAGTTTTTAGCTTTCCACTGGAAGGTGTCATTCGGTAAAATCTCAAGTATTTGGATCTTCAGTCTCCGGATGTTTTGCGTTCTCGTACTTTTTAGCTTGGTCAGCTCAGTTACAGAGTGACAAATCACGATTGTAAAAAAGAGATAGAAGTCAATAGAGTTAATTTTTTTTCAACACATAATAGAAGTTGTCATTCTTGAATAATTATAACTCGTGTAGGTATTGTAATATTTGTGTAATACATTAAATAATTACGTTATTATTAATATAATAACGTGAAATTATCATTCTTTTCATATTTGTGGAAAATATTTACAAATTATGTTTTCATGTTTTGATATTTCCTTTTTAATTCCATTTAATTAAGCTTCTATTTAATTAATTAATTGTTTATCCAATTAATTAATTATTTTATCTCTTATCGATATTTCAAAAACTATTATACTCTAATTTTACAATTAAAGTTTTTAATTAAGTAACATTGTATTGTGTTGTATTGTAATTTTCTAGTAACTTTATTAGTCAATTATTCTGTTATTTCGATAAGCAAATAGTAGTTTGGCCAATAATCGATTGGGTGATTGGTCGTTAGACGACAAGTTAGAGCAGTTTGCATGCTCTAGAGCACTTCATCAATTAGATAGACACACACTCGCACGCTCATCGACAAAGCATTATTATCAATCAATAATATTATATTCGTCATCAATCCATCATTAATTGTCAGAATTTGAAAAATGAGTTAGATTTAATTTTCTAAAAAATTGGACTATTTCAAAATTTATTCTGTGAAAAATGATCGTAAGACAGCCAATCAACCTACATATTAATGGTGTTTAAGATACACAGTAATATTTTAACATACATAAAAATTTATTACTTCACGAATCCACATTACATTTACAAAAAATCTATTTTTTATAAAACTGAGTAGAAATTTATAAAATTGTCATAATATTTAAAACGTAAGTTTTCTGTCTGCTTAATAAGTAAAATATTATTATAAATCTATTTATAAAAAAATAAAAAATATAAAAAAATAATCCTCGTACATAAAAGAAAAGATTCTAAAAAGAATGACTAAAACTTTCTTTTTGTATAATTTGTCTTGGATGTAACTTCCAGATACAGATGAAGCGATACGAAACTAATTTAAGCCGGGAGATTTAATTAAACGATAAAAACATGTTTGCGGTTAAATCCTCTTTGTCTCTTCCACGATAAGCACAATTCGTTACATGTTACGGAGGGAGGCTGAGCCCGTTTACATACCATGTTTTTCTGTAGCGTAGTATGCACGCTTATTTCATAGGTAATGGAATCTAAATGTTCCAATATAATGGATCTAAGCAGGCGACATGTGGCATTATAGCAACAAAGCGCGCATTAAAAATGATATGTGCAGAGGTAAAAGAAACGAAAAGCATAATCGCGAACTGATACAAAGCTGCACCCAATAAATTCCATTGAAGCCATGCAATCGCACGATCGATCTTCTTTACTCTTGAGAGAAGAGAACATAAATGAGAACATAACATGTATACGTTTCTAAATTTTCGATTTATACAATTATCGAAAGAACTACAATTCCCAAATAAAAAAAATTTGTAAAAATAACAAAATATTTAAAATATTTTAAAATATAATATTTTTAAAATTAAAAAAACTACATATACGCCATTACCAAGATTACAAATTTCGAATTAAAAGTAAAATACTTCTTAAAACATAAATTCTTATATATAATTAAAAATTATAACAAAAATGAATTTTATAACGAAAAATAACATAGTATGTAGTATGTAGTTCGCAAAAATTGGAAACTTTAAATGTACAGCGACCTTGGCGGAACATAATTCGTCGAAGTTAAATTAAACCGCAATGTTTAACTCGAGGCTGCTTAATTCCACGACAAGTCAAAATGCTTTAGTAACCGTTCGATAAGATGTTACCTCGCGGTGATTATACGAAACGACGCTTGGTTGAATTCATTATTTAGTGGCATAAAGTGGCAGACGTCGTGTGAGAGACGCGTCAAACAATGGGATTATTAATTAACCGAGGCGACAGAGGGACAGTAAAACCGAGAATAAAACTTAAGTTATCCTCGACTCGAAATTTGTTAGATCACACTCTGGATGCAACTCAAGTTTACGAGCATTAACCCGTTAAATATTTGCATTATAAACATTGTAATAATAACATTATATAATGCAATACTCGTGCATTATTGTGCAAAGCAATTATTGTAATATTGAATCGCTTAACTTTATATGAGCTTTAATAACGATTATTAAAGCTCATATAAAATGCTTTCTGCTTAATTGCATTCCCAGAAGTTTCCGAAATAACGTGTAATTTTTCACGACATTTGTAGTTAATTATATCACGCATTGTTTAAAAACTAACAGAGTTGATGAAAGACGCGAAGCAATTTCCCATTTTTGCAATTATGTCCAGGTGTCGACTCGCATGAAGTAAAATTCTGCGATGATAAAACAAATGATGGCAGAAATGCGAGCGCCATGGCGAGCTACGATGAGATTATTAATTAAGTCAGAGTATTAACGACCGGTTCGGTGAACCGCTAGGACGAAGCTCGAAAATTATCACGGAACAGCGAGAAACCGGCGATGCGAATTAGCGTTCATTAAGCGCATCCTTCTCAACATTTGAAAACACATGAAGAGATATGTATATATCTTCATTCAGATATGTCTCTCATTTTCTCTCTTTCTTCTCTTTCCTATTTCAATATTTATTTGACATTGATGCAAACGTCGCGTAGGATATCGATGATCAAAATAATTTAAAATCAACTGCTTACGCGCGAAGTAATTCACGAATATTTAATGCTTCGCTGCAGGAGATAATTGTCACGACTTACATATTGCGAATATATGCTTCGTTAGATAAATCATAATTAAGAGGATCAGAAAACGTTTGTCAAGTTTAGCTTTTAATAAACACATACTTGATCAAATGTCTAAAAATGGCAATAATATCATATAATAATATCATATAAAAAAGTGATATATTAATTTTTTTACGGATAGCTCTTTTTCAAATTGTAATTCAAAAGCAGCATTATGTATAAAATATTCTTACTTTTTTTGTTCACTTAACTTATATACACACACACATATATATTGTATATAATATGTGTAATGGTATATATATTTTAAATGCATATACCTCTAAATGAATTAAAAATATTAAATAATTTTTTATCGTATCGGAAATATGTGTACGTAAGCGAAAATATATATGTATTAAAAAAAAACTTTTGTCAAGTTCGCTTTACAGGCATCCGAGTTTTTCCTCACAAGTGCATCTCAGAAAAGGCATGATGTATCCCGATGCGCCGACACGGCAACAATAATTCAGAACTTCGCAGCGGTGCGCACATCGTGCGTTTTGCGGAACGATAAATCACGAGTCGAAGGTACGCGGGAATACCGGAATGATGAATCGCTCGCTTAAGCCTGAATCTCGTATAGGTTGGCTGGACGAGAAGCGAAGTAATAGGACGAAATATTTCCTGACGAAAATTAATATTCTCAAGTATAATATAATAAATTCTCCGCTCTCGAGCAAAGGATTGCTTCAATTGCTGTAGACAATATTAATTGCTGACTCAATACATTTTATAATTCGGAAAAATTAAAAATTCGGAATTTATTCTGCAGATCAAAGATTATGTTTGTGATTTTTGTATTGATAGTTTCTCTGGTATAAATTCTGACCATAAAATGTAATATATAGAAAAACGCGAAACGTGCTATCGTGATTTAATAGATCAAGATTAATTAGCGCGGAACAAAAACTATAATATTTAAATATGACCAAATATAAAATCGTGGATTATTTTTCCATTTCGCTGGAACGTACCGAATATTTTGATTATAAAAACTCGGAAAAATATTTGATACTATCCAATTGATAATGTATTGCTACCTAAATATTTTTCTACATTGTTTCCGATGGTTCGAAAGTGATCAAATTGCTGCAAATCGAAATATACGCAATATGTCGAAAACGGATAGAAAAATTAGGAATGCCAGTTAAATGTACAAATCACGCGAGATTGATTTGCAGCATCTACTATACGATACGTAATAACGCCGCCAGGCATGACATATCGAAATCCCAAATTCATGACATAACTGCCCAAGATAACACGAAGGGGACAGAATGCATAATTTAATATATTCCGAGTTACGAGATACGCGATGTTCCAATCGAACAAGCAATTACAATAAAATCAACTAACATCTCTACTACAACTACATCTCTAATTTTAATAAAGATTCCCTATTTGCTAAAGAGAA
>CABEGB010000575.1:0-20829 GCA_901521435.1 Crematogaster levior | reverse complement strand
CCATCATCCCTCAGGTAAGTTGTCAAACGGATCGGATAAAATCTTTCTAACATTACACGTTAATTTTGCAAAAATTTAAGAAATGTAGATTTTATTTAGCTTTATTTATTTAATAGATTTAAGAAAAGCGATTCAGTATTTTAGTGTTTTAATCAAATTTAAATTATATATTAGATATTTATAATAATTTATATATAATTTAGATATGTTTTCTTTTTAACATATTTCATATATATATATATATATATATTTTTCAAAATTGTATCTCTAATTGTAAAAATATGCATTGAATTTAGTTTGCATAAAGCGTTAAAAATGAGACTACGCTAAAATGTTATTGCTAATTAATTAGTAAATTATTAATTCAATTTCTCGGTATTTTTGAGAAGGATGGAATTCAATTTCGTGGAATAATATTTTATTTATATAATAACCATTATTTATATAACAAAATCAATTTCATATATTTCTATCTGTAGAAGAATGTGAGAGATGAATCCTTGGATATTTTATCTAGCAAAGATTCGTTGGTACGTGTAACACAGATTAATCTCTTCTATCAGATGTTTTCGAAAGTACTTGATTGGAGAAATGGTTGGAAAAAGTGAGAACAATCCTATCTGAAGAAATCGTATCTGTGCGCGCAACGAAAGAAGGCTCGAGATCTCTCGATTAAAGAAAGGAACTCGATATCTCACCTACCTGCACAAAGTGAATTTTTAAGTTGCAACCTCATTACCAAAGAGAGAAGTGCTAAACGACGACACTTTGCATTTTGAAACTGCATACTTTCTATTGCATTTAAAGCAACAACTCCCCCTTGGACAAGTGAGGTAATAATAAACCAGTGAAGTGAATATTACAAGGACAGATAAAATTGAGTATGTGCTATATGTCAAGAATTAACATCTTCATTCTATTTCTGAATCAATATTCGTATTCGAACCTAAAGTTATTAGCAGAATTCTCTCCGTAAGAGGAAATTTACGTATCTTCAAAATATTTAAAATTAATTCATTATTTTATATTTAGAATTAAAATCATTATTTTTAAATTGTTAATTAAAGACCATTATTTTAAGCTAAAAATTCGACTTCTTGAACTAATTAAAGTTTTTACTCCATCGTCCCTTATCTTTCCTTTTCTTCAGTCCAGAGTTAAGCCTTCAATATGTGTTATGATACATATATAAAATAAAAGTTTATATATATATATAAAACTTTTTAAAAATAATTATATTGTATATATTTAGATAATTATAAAACATTTAATTTAGAAAGAAGTTCATATATAAAATCTAGACAATTATTTTTAAAAAGTATATATATATATATATATCAATATATACTCCCCTTTTTAAAACTTTTTATTTTAAAAAGTTTATATATGTAATTTTAAAATAATTATTTAGATTTAAAAACTGTCAGGCATTGAAACAACGGAAGAGTATGAAAAATATATGAAAAATTTTTATTACGGTATAATATGAAGAAAAGAAGATGTTATAAAGGGATTAAGCTACCATGACCCAGCGGATGTTCCTTTATGGGAACCTCTAATAGTAGACATGGTAGTAATGTGACGTAGCGTAGTACGAAACAGTGTCCGTAAGCGGGGTCGGCGTGTGAGTAAAACGGTAACCGAGCGCGGAACAATATTTGCCCGATAATCAGCCTGGAAAACGTTCTCTCCGCGTGCTTGCTAATGCGTTTAGCGATGGCGAGACCGTGCTCCGTTCCAGACAGACGAACGTTGCTCCACACGAGGCCGGCACGCGCGTGTTGTGCAAATGTCTGTTTGCCGTACCGCGTAACAACAACGATGATCGATGAGATTTTTATTCACATGCTAGCAAACAACAGTAGCCGAAGCTCGCCGTTTCTTCTGCCATGCTGGTGAGCTCGATCGACACGGTTGGATTTGAATTCGTTGAGTCTTGCACGATCATCTATAATTCCGTTATTTTATACATCGTAAGATTTTATCATAATAGAATTTCCATATTGCCATTACAGAATCTCTCAACAGATATAATTACATCTTTGATATAACAAGTAATATTACGAACAAATGCTATGTATATAATATTCCCCAATTGCCTCTTTCTGTATTCCGCTTGGAAAGAAAGGTTTATCTTAAGGGAATACAGGAAAATTATAAGATAAATAGGGTACAAATCTAAAATCTTATAAATTAAAAAGGAAAAACGTATGTATAAAATAGGTGATTTCAAAATAGTTTTAAAGAACAGAAAATGTAAATTTTGTACAATATATATATAATATATGTCTGTATATTTATTTTTAAAATTAAATATTCAATCATTAAATTTCTCGTGGAATTATTCTACAAAGAAAAATTCAGAACAAGAGAATGTCTGCCTTAAATCAAGAAGTTTTTAAAATTATCGATATTACTGATATAAATTAATAGAGATCGAAATTTCTATTTCAAATTCCTTAACTTCGATTTGTTCCAATAAAGAGACAAAGTTTGTTGTATGTCGTTCGAATCTTTCGACAAGCCGTTCGTGTATTTTGATCTTGAAAAATATAAGCAATGTGCATCTTGATATCGCTTTCACTTTGGATCAGTATTACTTCTGATTCGGTGAAATTTAAAGTGTTAAGTATTGTTGAAAATTTAAATGTACTCTATACTTTAGATTTAATATTGATATCAGAAAAAGAATTTTTCAAATTAACAGATTAATCTATCCTATTACTATATTAAAATTATCGTAGTATCAGAATAAATTTTAAAAATTATTATAGTATGATTAGACACAAAACTTAATTAGAAAGCAAATAATTAATTTAATAATTTGTATAACTTTGATGTATCCCAAATTTTATAATTAAATAAAGAGAGGAGTGCGCACGTGCGCCACATCTTCGGTGAGCTATATTTTGGTAGTCTAATAATATTTTTGTATAAATTTGTTTAAACCGATAATTTAATAGGACCTCGTCTATGGTCAAATATTGATAAAAAGTCAATCAGAATTAAAAAGGAGGTTATGAGCCTAGGTTTGATATAATAAACATCCTTTTTAAATCATTGTAAAGAACTTATTATAAAAATATTATCTGATTAATATTCACAATAAGTTGCTACAGTGATTTAAAAATATTTAATAATATCAAGATGGAATTATCGATTTAAGTATGTGGCTTTGTAAACAAAAATTGTATTTTAAGACAAATAATTAGCGCGCACCAGTCTGTTGAATTGGAAAAAGAAAATAAAAATTTGTGTATACAAAAATATTATTAGGCTACAAGATCCAACTCAGCCATTTTCTTTACTATTGGTCGTAGAAGAGTTTCTCTAGTTTCTTAGTATTAGTTCTTGATATTACTTAGAAAGATTTTCTTTCCATCTGTTACTTTTCGTTATCAATATTTCACCTCTTTTCTTTTTGCACAATGTATTGATAAAAATGGTTTTCCTTCCTGGAAAGATAGTGTTTAATTATTTTTATTTTTATTTTTGTCTATTTACATTAACTGTTTTAGTTTCAACTTCTACCATCAATTATCCTCTATCAATCATTTTTCCATTGTTTATTTTTATTTGCTGTCTTGCATTTTTGCTTTAATAAAATATTATGCAATCGAAATTATTATTGAATAAATTAATCACAGATATTTATTAATTTTTGTCCAAAATAATGAAGATTGTAATGAGATGTAGATTTTCTAAAGTCCATGCATGCTATTAATGTAGTCAGTCAACAAGCATTTTTCTTGCAAATTTTGCATCTTTCATGCATCAAATAAACGGCATCACTATTCAATGTTTGATTTCAAAGGAACTCATTTCGTATTCACACTTGTGCCGTTATAATGTATATCCTGCTCTTGGGATAACTTCGAAATAGCAGTAATTTTTAATATATCATCATCCGTCACACGCACACGCACGTGTTCGTAGGTCGGGTTCATCAATTTGACGGATGGAAAGATCGAAGATTTCCTTTACTGATCTTAAAATAATACGGTCAGAAGTAGCACCGTTCGTCTAATTGCACCCATAACGGTTCCAATAATGACAGACCTTGCGTCAAAAACAAACTTTTTATTAATGTTTTTATTAATGTAATTATGGCTTAATCCTTGTACTCTTTGAACAACTGTAGGGCTGGCACCAATTTATATTGAAAATTTATCTCAAAATATTAGTATTGTCGAGTTTGATTTTAAGTACACAAAACATGTTTAAAAGAGAAAGCTGCATCGTTTTTCTAGTATTCTTTAATATGCTTTGCAGTGTTATTTAATTATTATTGTTTTTAAATAATTGTTTTTGTTTTAAAATAATATTAATTTGAAATATTTCAGTTACTTTTGTTATCTTTTTAAAACATTATTGCTGTAATATCATCGCATTATGCGGCGTAGTTTTCCTCAATATGACCAACCATTCGATGTGGCCATGATTTATTTTTAATAAAGCAATTTTGTTGAAATTCGTCAATTAGAGTTAAAGAAATTGATATTCATTTCAGGCAATAAAGCGTATAATTGTAAAAATTATATCGCAATCATAAAGAAAAGGTATTAAAATTTGACATTTGTATGTGTTTGTAACACTAGAATACATATATGTACAAACCAGTATGTACTCACATGCACTAAGAGTGTTATGTACTCACGTACGTAATTTAGAATCAAGGGAGAGGCTAGGCTAATGATATCCGATGATATGTCATTTCTATCTTGAAAGCACTCCCTAATTTGAACGATTTACATTCTCCTCTAGGCAGATAAAGAATTCAAGTATGCGATCTTTTGTAGAATTTCCCTGTCCTTGAAACCATGTTTGCGCGATAAAATATTACTACGATTACAGAACTTTCCTGAAATATAACGATAATAGATAATATAGAGTGTGATAATATCAGTTCAGTAGTTAACTGTTTATTAAAAACTATCAATTTTAATTCATTGCTGGATTATTTGACTTTCGCCAAATTTCGAAAAATTCCTAACAATAAAATAATTGACTGCGTAAATAAAATCAGAGAAAAGTATAGAGAAAAATATACAAATAAGCCTTTTAAGAGCCTGACCTTATTTTTAACACAGAAAATCTAATTGTGATAATAAGAACTGTTGAATAATGATTAAAATATATTTCAAATTTTATTAAAATATCTATATGGAATAAGATAAAATCTTTGTCTATATATATTAAAAGTTTACATGAATATTGAAAAGTCATCATGTTCGCGTTTCGAACTCACAGGGTCCTCTTCAGTGACATGTAGTCTGTGTAATCGATATGTTGAACTAGCATCCTCTTCATACAAAAGGATACCATATAGTCATATTATGTCAAAATCATTAGAAGTAACAAAGTCACTCCATGTGTGGTAGATTCGGTGGAGCGATGATTAACGAAATGTATGTATTCTCTGTGTTGTAAAGCAAAGTTCTTGTATATCTTTTGGTTAGCACTCTAATCTATTTTATGTCAAATTAATGTACTTTTATTTTATTTTTAAGTTTTTGGAACAAATTTTTCAAAAGTAGAAACTTGGATCCATACCTCTATTAGTCTTGTCATTTTGAAATTGTAGTCTTGAGTTAAAAATCAGTTAATTTTTAAAAAGAACGTCTTGTTTACAGTCTATGTGTGGTAACAACGAATGTGAAAACACAGAATAACGGTCTTTCGTCGCTTCTTGCCATTTTTGAATCATGACACTAGAGGAGGCTAGCACAAATCTGTTATTGCTATTGGTCTGTTGGCTAGGAGATGAACTTGTAACAATAATAAAAATATAAAATTATCTCATTCCTCATCTCTCTAGATGTTTTTGTAAGCTCAGATATTATATCCAAGTAGATTTCGTTCCAATTGTTCTGTGTCTCTGCAAATTGATACTTTTCTTTTGGGATCTAATGTGTATCGAATATTAGCCTTTTGTGGTAGTTAGATTCAGCGATAAGATTTTAACTTCATCCCAATCAAGGAATGAATTGCATTGTAACATATGTTCCATGACCCACTGAATGTCTGGAAGGGTCTTGCCTTACATTATATCTATGCTCTTTTAATCTAGTGGCTAGTTGCCTTTGTTTGTCTCCCTTAAGAGGCCTCCGCAATTCACTACATTTAGATTCTGTTATACAACATGTCTCATTTCCGATTTTTTTGTTATCTTTTGGGACTCCGATGAAGCTGTTCAGTTTTATTAATACTCCAAAACCTAAGATCAATTTTTTTAATCCGAGCTGGAAATTCGGTTGTAATTTTTTTAATGAACAGTAGCCATACACATTTTTGAGAGTGTTGGATGTATCCTCGAATTCAAAGTAACTGCACAATTAGTAAAGGAAAACATTAATTTATTAAGTTGGAATGGATGGTGGTAAAAATCATGTGTAGCAAAAAGAAAACCACCATTGTTAAATAGTAATTCTATGCACAATTTTATGTTTTTCATGAAATCTTGGTGGGAAAATATGGCTCAGTCTATCAAGTTATTTATGCACTACTTTTTGGCTGTATGGATGTTCAGAATAATAAGATAGGAATCTTCCTGAGAAGGTCTCTTTTTGGAACCAATCCAGATAAATCGTGTTTTAATAAAATAATTTTGTTATCTAGAAAGCTAATTTCGTTGTTCGTGCTGTGTTCAATGGTGAATTTTAGTCTCTCGTGATATTTATTAAATTTAAATAGTTTAACTTTAGAGGGTGCCGATATGATAATGTCGTCAACGTATCTAAAATAAAAATTTATCTGAAATTCAAAGGTGTTTTAAAATTGTCTGCTCTAAGTCTCACCATATCAGCTAATATCGGAGACAGTGGTGATCCCATCGAATTGCAAAACTTTGTTTATATATATTGTGTGTAAGAAAAATATGTGGATTTACATAATAAACTTAACCATTTTCATGAATTCGGGTTTAGGAATTATAGCTTACCGTCCAGTTTCACAAAAACGCGATACACAACCTCACCAAAAGATTTTGAAAAAGCAACAACATTAACATTATCACAAAAATAGCACCGATAAGAAATTTATTACCACATATGTACGAATTTTCTAAAAAGTAAAGACACACTGAACTATATACAGAAAAAGAATTAAAAGCATTAATTAAAATCAACCGTTTCTTTTTAAAAATGAACATCCGGATATTACTAGAGGCAGCAAAGGGGTAACATTACAGTAGCTTTGGAAAAATTTTGCATAAACGAAATGGAAAAGATTCTTGCAGACAAAAACACATACACAAAAGTTAGAAAGAACCCGATTACCAACATTGAAAAAGAAAAGTTGAATTCCATATTAAAAAGGTGGACAGAAAAATTATATTAACAAGATTGATCATTTAAATTAAGATCGAAGCGATTCCCTTCTCCCAAAAAGCATACGGCCTTCAAATCACAAAAACCCTCAGTTACAGAATCATTATTTCATCAGTAGACACAGCACTTCATGGTATAGGAATGTATCTACAAGAATATTATTTCGAAGAATCCCAAGGACCATTAGTGGAATAAAAATGGAAAGAACTATACAAAAACTATCAGGAACAATATTGGGAACTCAGATGCTATATTCTCACTAGATGTTGTGTCACTGTTTACGAATATACCATTAGATCTTGCACATTAGAAAGCCTGTCAAAGATGGTGTCATATTGAAAAGAACATACTATAATTCCTAAGCCAATTCAGAAATGGTTAGAGTTTATTATAGAATCACATATTTTCTTACAATAATAACATATAAACAAAGTTTTGGCACTCCGATGTCCACTATCTCCCGATATTAGCTGATATGGTGATGGAGGACTTAGAGAAACGAACAAATTTTAAACACCTTTGAATTTCAGATGGTGCTATTTTAGATACGTTGTTGACTTTGGTATATCGGCACCCTCTAATAAGTTAAACTTATTTATAAAGAGAATTTAATAAATATCACGAGGAGACTAAAATTCACCATTGAACACAGCACGAACAACGAGAGTGGCTTTCTAGATACCAAAATTATTTTATTGGAAAACACGTTTATCTGGATTGGTTCCAAAAGAGACCTTCTCAGGAAGATTCTATCTTATTATTCTGAACATCCATACAGCAAAAAGTGAGTATTATAAATAACCTGATAGACCGAGAGCCATATTTCTTTCCAAAAGATTTCCCTTTGAAGAAAAACATAAAATTGTGCATAGAAGTTACTACTTAACAATGGATTTTTACACATGATTTTTACCACATCATTCCAAACTTAATAAATTAATGTTTTCCTTTAACTGCGGTTACTTTGGAGTGAGGATACATGTGGCTCTCAAAAATGTGGCTTGTAGTACCGTTTCGGTAAAAATTACAAACCGAATTTCAGCTCAGATTAATAAAATGAATTGGTCTTAGGTTTTAGAGGCTCCTTTAGACAACTTCATCAGAGTCCCAAAAAGATAACACAAAAATCGGAAATGAGACATGTTGTATACCGTCAATGTAAAAATTTGCGGGCCTCTTGTAGGACAAACAAAAAGAAGCCAATTACTAGATTAAGAGCATAGATATAGTAAAGGCAAGACCCTTCCAGACATTCAGTAGTCACGGGAACCATATTTTCATGCAGTATTTCCTTTGATTGGGATGAAGTTAAATCTTGAACGTTGAATCTAACTTTAAAAGGCTATGTCTGAAATGATATATCATTTCAGATATTGGCACTTTAATAATGATTAAATTCAACGTCTAGGCTAACTTCATCCCCAATCAAGAATAATTACGATGACTTTACTAATAGTCTTATTATATCTATGCTATCTAGTAAGCTAATACCTGCCTGTTGTCCTACATAAAGGAAACCTCTGGCTTCACCCATTGAGTGCCATACAGCTATGTCTCATTTCCATTTTTGTGTTATCTTTAGTACGATGAGCTGTTCGTGAATCCAATTCATTTTATTAATCGAGCTGAAAATTCGGACTGTATTTTTAATGGTGACAATATATGTACACATTTTTGAGTCGTGAACTCAATATCTCGATCTAATGTTCTTTTATTGACCAAAGAGGCCAATTTATTGAGACATGTGTGGTAACCGTGGGCCAGAAACAACAATTCTATGCTGTTACCCATGTTTTTCATGTGGTGAAGAAAAGCCATTTATAATACTACTTTTTAGAAGCTGTATAGTGTTCAGAAAGATGAGAACTTTCTGGTCTGCTGGAGACAATCCAGGCTGGGCGTGTTTTCCAACAAAGAAGCATTTTGTTGTCTAGAAAGAAAGCTATTTCGTTGTTGTCGCCTTGGTGACAGTACCGGTCTCGTGACTATTTATTAGGCTAACTTCATAAATAGTTTGGCTTTATTGAAGGGGCCTTGCGATATGTTTCAATGATAGAATAAACATGTCTAAAATAAAGAGACATCTGAAAATTCAAAGGTGTTTAAAGCCCGATAACGCTCTGATCTCCATCTGCATATCTGTTCTCAGGGACGACAAGTGATCCCATCGAGGAGAACAACCCCAAGCTTTGTTTATATACTCAGTATTGATATTGAAAAATATTGATTCTATAATAAACTTAACGAATTTCATAGGAATTCATAAATTTGTATAGTATGTTTTTGTCTTTGTTTCCAGGCTTTCTCTGAATCTAATATTTATGGTAGAAAACGATGATGAACGCAACGTGATGATGTAGCATCTGTGTTCCTGATGGACTTTTTACTCAGACTGCTTTTCATTTTTGCCAATAGTCCTGAGACTCACTACGAGAAATAATATTCTTTTGGCGTCTGCTATATATCAACTTTATTGTCCTACCATTGAAGAAAATTGGCGATTCGCAAACTGTTTCTTGGATTTTTGGAAGACCATATGCTTTTGAGGGCTGATCTTATTTAAAAATGATCGATCTTTATTGTCTCTGTCCTGCTGCACAATAATAAATTCGGCTTTTGGCTGTTGACATCAGTTCTCAATGTTGTATATTTTGATATACTCGCAAAGTCTTTTCCATTCGTTTAATAATAAAGAACACAAAAGAAACTACTACAACAACGTGCCTTGATAAACTCAGGTAATATCGGATATTCATTGCAAGAAACGCAGTTGTTACTATTAACTTTAATTCTGCTGTATGCAGAAGAATGATGTCTTGTTTTTAGAAAACTAAACTGCGCTCTGATAACTAAATTTCTTATCGATTAACTATTTTTAACAGATAATGACCAATGGTATTTTCAAAATCTTTGTAGTTGTTCTTAATCGCGTTTTTGGGTAAACTGGACGACCGGCTGCAATTCGACGGGAAGAAGCTCAGTTCAAGTTTATTACAGGGAACTCCGCATATTTTTCTTGCAATAATAACAATAACAAGTTTGTTTGCTGAAAAGGATCACCACTGTCTCCGATGACCAACTGTTAATGATGAAACGGTGTTCCCTGAGCGCAACTTTAATTTCGGATGAACACATTTTGAATGCGTTGTTTTGCATTATCGACGCGCCCTGAAGCTTGACATGAAGAAGACTGTATCGTAATAGAGAACTTAAAAATTCGCCATTGGTGGCACAATTGTAGTAACTTTCTGGAATTGCCAAATTGACTTTTGACAGGCACGTTTATTCAGTTGATTCCCAGAAGACTCGGGAAGACTATATCTTAACCATTCTGAACGTCCATACAGCAAAAAGCTAAGTGATACTCTTCGATAATTCGGAAATACCTGTTGCAAAAAGAATTTCATCAGAAAAACAACGTATGTGCATAAGGAAAACCCACTGCTTGGCTGACTTACATGGGTGTTTTGCATCGTCCAAACTTAATAAATTAATGTTTTCTTTAAATAATTATTAGCGGTGCCAATTCAGGACATCAATGTCTCAAAAACTATTGTGTTTTGGAATTGGTAAGTACAAACCTACGCTCAATTCAAAACAATTGATCTTAGGTTTTAATTAATAAACTGAACATTAAATCGGAACCCAAAGACAACGCAAAAATCGGAAATGGTATGTATTGTGAAGTCAAATGTGAGACTCAAAAATTGACCACTGAAGATGAGCATGAGTGCAATGTGAGCGAAGACATTCCGGAAGCTGGAGCTAGAATAACGAGACATATCTGCAATGCAATCATTCCTTTGAAGGACCAGTTAAATCTTGGACGTTGAATCTGGCTTTATAGCAACTGTCTGAAATGATACATTAATTTCCCCGAAAGAAAAATTGTCAATTTGCTGGAACAATTGAACGAAATCTACTGAGACTGCTGGCTAACTGTCACTGTGAGCTTGCCAAGAAGGCTGTATCTGAAGACAAGGAATGAACCATATTTTATTATTGTTACCAGCCTCGATATGTGATTCAAAAATATGGTGATGACTTAGGTATTCTGTGACTACTCACAGTGTTCCTGAACAAACAGACGTTCTTTCAAAAATTGGCAGTTTTAACTCAGACACGCTAAACCATTGAACTAACTGGTATGGATCAATTTCATTTTGAAAAATTTATTCCAAAAGCAAAAATAAAAACAAAAAGTACATTATTTGAAAATAATTGAAGTGTATAAAGGGCTTTTGCTTTACTGGCCGAGAGAACCATTTGCCGAATCATCTCCTGCCGTCTGCAATAGGAGAGGAACTTGTTATGATTTTGACATGTAATGAACTTTATGGTATCGAAGATAACTGTTCAGCTGCTGTGATACACAGTTCCTTTTATTACGTCACTTTGAAAAGACTGTGGTCGAAACATATGTTGACTTTCAATATTCATCTTAATATGAACAAAGATTTTAATCTTCCCATATGGGTATTTTATCAAAATTTGTGTTATATTTTAATGTCGTTGTTCAACATTCTTGTATCTGTAGATGCTGTGTTAAAACAAAAAGGTCGACTTAAAAAGAGCTTGTTCAGCGCTGTTTTTCTATATATTTGTTTTCGATTTTATTTGCATGATCGATATTTTATTGTTGAAGATTTTCGAAAGTAGTCAAAATCCCGGCGTAATTAAGTGGTTTTTAATAAACAGACTTTGATATTATCTTTCTGCATCTGGCTGCACGCGTTATATTTGCAGTTCTGCAATCGCTGGCTCATCACCCATCGCTGAAATGACGTTGAAGAACTTCTACAGATGCATGCTGTAATTCTTATCTGCCTGAAAGTAATAATCGTAGAGGGGAGTGCCCTAGATGAAAATGGGCATGTCATCGGGATATCAAACGATGTCTTGTTCGGTACGTGCGCGACTCGATAACACTCTGAAGATGCGTATTATTTCGGGGCTACATATATCATTCTGGGTGCCTTATAAGCCCATGCAAAATGTCAGGGGCTGTATGCCTTTTTCTTTGGTGCGATATGGTCTTTTACGATGCTACGCTTTGTGCCTGAAATGTCATTCTTTGTATTGACGAATTTCAACAACCGCTTTTGACCAAAATAAATCATGCATCATGACAGAGGAAACTACACCGCATAATAATATCGTGGGCTATTACGGCGTAATGTTTGAAGACCAACAAAAAGCGGCAGAAATATTTCAGGTAATGACGACAATTGTATTTAAAAAGACAGTAATAACCAAATAACGCACTGCAAGGTGATGAAAGAACTGAAGCATTGACATTCTCTCTTTAGGCATGTTTTGACGCTTAAAAATCGAAAGAATCGTCTGTATATTTTGAGATATTTTTCGTACAAATGATGATTGTCTGTTTGAAAACCTGATGACAAAAGCCATCTACGATTAATGGTAGGTAATAAAGAGCTTTTGTTGCTTTATCTGATATTAGTATTGATGCGATACGATTATCTGAGCAAAATTGACCATTTCAAGACCGACGAAAGGAAATTCGTCTTTCCGTCGATAGTGAATGAACCCATTACTACATTTGCGTGAACGAATGATGACGACCATGAAAGAGAACAGCTAAAATTTCTTATTTCGAGGTATCTACTTGATACTATAACAGAGATATGAAGGTCGAAAATGATTCGCTTAATCAAACGTGGAAACTCGAAGAAGATGCCGTTGACCGTAATGAAGCAAAAATTTGCAGAAAAATGCTGGTGTTTTGACTACATTAACTGAACTCGAAAAATCTACATCTCGTGCAATCTTCGTATTTGGACAAGAGTAATGACACAACCTTGATTAATTTATTCAGTAATACTGGTGCATAATATTTATTAGTAAAAATACAGATAAAAATGAGCTGTGGAAAATAATTTGATGAGGCTGGTGATGAAAATAGTTGAAACTAAACGGACCAATAACAAATGAACGAAAATAAAATATGGCTGCTATTTCCAGGAAGAAACCATTTTTATCGGCATTGATGAAAAAGAGGGTGATGCGTGATAACGAAAACAAATAATTTTGAAGAAAATACTTTTCTGGTAACTATCAACTCTACTAAGAGAAACTGGAAAACTTCTTCTACGACAACAAAAGAAAATAGTTGTGGATCTTTGTAACTA
The DNA here is from genome assembly GCA_901521435.1 of Crematogaster levior. NCBI lineage: Eukaryota > Metazoa > Arthropoda > Insecta > Hymenoptera > Formicidae > Crematogaster > Crematogaster levior. The sequence continues at coordinate 7,349 of CABEGB010000575.1, read as the reverse complement.
ATATCATTTGTAACTTTTGTAAAGCCACCCATTTTCATTCAGCTGTGCGCGCTATTATTTGATATTTAAAAATACGGTACCCGTTTTGAAACCACATGCCAAATCGACAATCTCGACCTTTAATAAACGTCGCTTTTTGCGTCGCAGCAGGCATTTGTGAATGTTAATCAGGGATATTTACATGTGAATGTTTTATTAAACCATCAACCCCCAATCACTCTTCACCCAATTCTTGACGATGATCGTAAGGACGAGGTCTATATTAAGCCATCGGTTTTAAATCACAAAAATATTATTGAACTGCAAATATAACTCGACCGAACTAGCGCATGCTGCACTCCTCTTTATTTGATTCCAGCAAAATTTGGATACATCAAAGGGTATACAAATTGTTGAAATTGAGCCATTTGTTTTCAATGAGTAAGTTTTTGTCATCACTATAATATATCAATTTTTAGTATTATTGATACTACGACACATTTTAATATAGTAATGAGATAGATTGTCATTATTTGAGAAAATTCTTTTTCTGTTATCGACCAAATAAAAGTATCGAGAGAGGAAGTAATATTTAAAATTTTTCGGCAATTTAGTCTTAAATTTCACTCGAATCCGAAGAAGATCCAGAAATGAAAACGTGTCAAGAGATGCGTCCCACTGTTTATATTTTTCGTCGTGTTACATGACGCGGCACGATAGAAAGTTCGTCATTTATGCAACTTTTGATATACTTTATTGAGTTGAAATCTTGAAATTGAAGGAATTTGAAAATAGAAATTTTCGTCTCTGACTGTTATGTCGAAGAATATTTAAAAACTTCTTAGGCTGGCAGACATTTATAACTAGTGCAGTGCTGGCAAAATATTCACGGCATCTTCATCATTGAATATTTAACTCAACTGCAGCAACAAAGTAAATGGAAGGAAATTCGAAGTACAATAAAGAAAGGGACCATGGTAGTTTTACGCGATGCAAATGTTCCGCCCATGCGTTGACGACTCGGAAGAATCGAAAGAATCCGGGTAGAGACAGGTTGATCAGAGTTGTAAATGTCAAAACTAGTACGCGCATATATCAGAGACTCTTATCGAAACTTTGCGTTTTACCTATTGAGGTTTAAATTTTTGAAAGCTAGAGCTTCCAAGGGCAGCGGTATTGTTAAACATTTATTCTCTATACAATATTATTAGCGTTTACCAAAGATGTTTGCTGCGGGCGTTTGTATTACACGCGTATTCGTTTCCGCGCTTAGACAAGTGACGTTCGGGAGAGAGTGTTTTTTTTTGTTATTATTATACTTGCGTAGTAAGTAAGCAAAGCGACAATAAAATCCTGCTTGTAAGATTATTAAAATAATACCTATATTAATACAAAGATAAGTCTTGTAAGTAATTGGAAGCAGAAAAAATAAAGGCCATTTACTGATAAACATAGCCACGCACACAAGTGGCAAACACAATTTTTTAATCTGGATGCTGACACCTCAGCCAAGAGTAAAGTCCGAGGTGCAGTTCGGATCGATTTCTTGAGACAGTTCTCGACAGTTCTCGACAGTTCTCAACAGTTCTAACGCAATTCTGAACGTCCTTAATAAATTTTAACAATAATTCTGCCCATTAAAAAATTGTCCCTCACAGTTTTACATTTGGGTACCAGCTCTGAGATTAAAAAATCATTTAAAATTATCAAAAAATTGGAACTATTACTAAAACTTATCAGTAATTATAAAACTCTTCGAGAACTAGAGAATTTCACTTTTTAAATGATATTTTTCGGAAAATGAAGTGGAAAGTTGATCTCATATTTTTCGGTTGATATATTTTTACCTAAATCGACGGAACTATTTCTAAAACCTATCAAGAACTATTTCAGGTGCAAATAGAACTCTCAAGAAATCTTGAAGTTTTTGAAAGTGAGGCGCCAACTTCACAGAAGCATCTCGAGTGCCAAACACTTATCGGGAGGTAGCGTCTTGTGTCGCAGAGCCGAATGCTATAAACAAATAGCGTCACAGAAACGAAGATGTCTGACTGCTATCAAAGATCAGTGACAAGTAATGTTTGGGAAAAGAGAAAGAGGCAATATATAATAAGGAATGAAACGCGACCAAAACCTCAGTAGGTGCGTTGGAAGTGAATCAGTCCGAATAAGAGTATTGTAATATGAAAAAGAGTGATATTGTGAATATCAAGGACAACGAAGAAGTCTCGTAACGTTCAGAACGGTATTGTGAACCATGCGGTCATATGTAAGTAGAAGATTGTGAAGTGATCTAAAAAATGTAAAAAAGACATTAAAAAACATGAAGTAATTTGTGGAAACTGAACGTGACCTATTGCAACAAATCGACAAAATCGCTACATTGGGCAAGTGTTTTGCATGGATGCAACGATGCGACGAGTGCGTAGAACAACTCAAAGAACGCAGTCGTGCCAAGTATCCACGACTCTCGATTAGAAATAAACAATCTTTGATGGCTCGAATCACGCAACTCGAGGGATTGAAGAAAGAATTAAAAAACGCTTTATACATATTGGTGATGATTATGCGAACACCAGTAGTAGCAACGCGGAGAGACTCGTTTGGCGAGAGATCGATACCGCGTTCGAAAATCGTATACTGACCGATGCGGTGATCAACGCAGACTATATCAAACCGCGAAGCTTTCTGGAAGACGCTGGTAATGTAGTGTTCGAGCAAGACGTTATCAAAAAATAAATAATAGTGTAAAAGTGAATATCGTGTTCAATGGAAAGTTTGCGACAAGTGAACGTGCTAATAAAAGTATCAATACGAGAAACTGTAAACTCTTTCCAACATCGAACTTGCAAGAATAGTACGAGCGGTACGTCATCAACCCATCTTAGTATCCCTCGAAGAGTCTCAGGAGCGCGATAGCGGATGGGTGCTGTCGCGTATACTCAATTTAACCATTAATGTAAAACCGTGTGAAACAAGCACAATCCTTTCCCCGCGGGGTGTTGGTGGAAATACTGTGAGAAATAAAATTGAAGAAAGCAGTGATCAATGTGCAATCGACGGACAATGCGTGCTTCGCGTGGTCAGTAGTAGCCGCTCTGTTAAGAGTCACGCTAAGAGGAGTAGTGAATATCCCTATTTTGTATATATATTGGGGACATTATATATATAATTATATACATCAGTGAAGCTTGAATTACCAATGATGCTGATAATTAAAATGTTTGAGAATTTAAACGATCCATCAACTGTGTATTGCCTCGAGAGAAAAAGAAGGAACTTGCAATATTACCAATATCAGTTAACAATAAGAAAAACAAGCACACGTAAATTTATTGTACGTGGAGAACCAACGGGATGACAACGGGTCATTTCGTGTGGATCAAGAATTTATCTCAACTGATAGGATTTCAATTGAGCAGAAACGTACACGCGAAATATATGTATATACGATTGGTAAGTATACGATTAATAAAGCATTTATAAGCACTTCTAAAAAGAATATTAAAATTTTAAAAATGCTTTTAGCTGTTTACATTATTTTAGGTCTCACAAGAGATTGTCCGCGCACAGCATCAATTGTGGAAAGATGAACGACTACGCCATCAAATGACCGAGCAACGACGACAAGTGGCTCAACTCCGACAATTGGAGTAACAAGGAACGAGTTCCATTCGTGATATATACCGATCTCGAGTGTACCTTGGAGAAGATAGATAAGAATCCCAATATATCTACACATATCAGCATCACGACGTATTTAGCGTAGGGTACTACGTGCGATGTTCGTACGACGACTTGCTATCGATATTTCGATTTCATCGCGATAAAGATTGCGTCGCGTGATTTGTCAGTGGTTCGTCATCGCAAACTCGAAAAATTGGCACATCATGTAAAAAGTATCCTATCTGCCAATGTCCCCATGATAACTCTCTAATAGTAGGAGCAGTGGGAGGCATATCGTAGCGCGACACAGTGCCACAATATGTCGTTTGTACGACAGTCGAGGTTCTGCACATTCAAATTGTAATTTGAATTATAAAAACTCATATCTCATTCCGGTAATTTTTCATAATTTATCAGATTACAATTTACATTCTATCATAAAAGAAATATCTACCACTATGTTGTTATTGGCCGATATTTTTGAAAATTTCCGCGAGTTAAGGATTAGACCTCGCTTATTATTACATTCCGGTTTCACGTGGAATGCCATGTAAAAACATACATGAATAAATTTTGAACTGCTCACGGACATTAATATGGTCATGTTTATCGAACGCGGTATACGTGGCAGCCTCAGTCAATGTTCCGGCAGATACGCGTAAGTCAATAACAAGTACATGCGATCGTACAGCGTGTCGAAACCTTCCTCGTATTTAATGTATTTTGACGTCAATAATCTGTACGGTTGGGCAATATGTCAACCACTGCCTTACGGGAATTTTCGATGGATCAATGACGTTGCGAAGTTTACGTTAGCGCTATCGTTTTGGATTCGCCCGTAGATAATAAAGATAAGGAGGTCACACTCTTATGCGTCGTCTACAATGGCAGCAAGAGTATAACTATAAGAAGTAAGAGTAAGAAATTGACCAATCGCAGTCGATTATTCTTCTCATATTCAACAACGATTGGTTAATTTCTTACTCTTACTTCTTATAGTTATACTCTTGCTGCCATTGTAAACGACGCATTATGGACGTTTTTTTCAAAAAACAACAGACTTCTATACTATACGCTAGACCGCTAACTCCTATTGTTCTCCTTATGTACATACAAATGTTGCCTATGTAATGCGCGGAGTGGATGCGCAAAATAAGCTACGCGATTCTAATCTTTTGAACTCAACCTGTCGAAAGGGTTAATTAATATTTTCACTATATTATATTATACAATTTGTCACATTACATTATTAATTATTTTCTGATACGCTTGCAAACAACTAATAAATAATTTTTCTTTACCAAATTGTTTGTATTTAGATCGTATTACATTATAACATATTATAGTAATACTAAAAACACATTATTATAATATTTTTTATTATATTATTGTTTGATTATATTTATTTTACGGTTTTACACAGCATAAACTTTCTTGGTTTGTATTATTTGTGTAATGCAAGACATATAAAAGTATATAAGATAATATTCACTGCGCATGCTCGAAACTTATTCTGCGCATGTCATACATAAATACCTGCAACAGTTAAAGAAACGCAGTTAGCAGTCTATAATATAGAAGTCTATGCAAAAAATGCGACCAAAAGTTCCATGAGTTAGTGTCAAAACCTGCGAGAGATGTTGCTTCGGATTCTTAGCTCAACTCATGTAAACTGTCCGCGTGTTTGTGTTACACAGGCTTCTGTATAATATACTAGACTGTCAACTTCTTATATACTAATCGTATATCCGTGTTCCGAAAAAGTATGTACTAAAAGTGCTGTACTGCGCATGCGCAGTCAAATAAGCTTACGAAGAATGTTAGTTACATTCACGCACGTATACAGGGTGTCCCAGACCACCCGTCCCACCCGATTTTTTCGTAAACGCGACATTTTAAAGAAAAATGTTTCAGACAAAAGTTTTGTGACTTCGAGGGGGACATAAGATGGTGTCATTGGTTTGACCTTGAAGAATTATTTGAAAGTCACATGAAAGTCACCTCAATTTTTTTAAATGGCATCCCCTATTTTTTATTGCATATTCTTGTAGCTTATCTCGAGACCTTTCCAAAACACTATAAATAAATGTTTTTTCGTTAAATATTTTCCGAGTTATAAGGCTTGAAATAATTTCTTAATTTTACATAAACTATAAAATATCTCGTAAAATTTCACTTTTCGATGATCTTACTGTGTTAGTTTGATGTTTTTAAGAAAATATATGTAATTGTTAATTACAAATTGCACATTTTTTCTTAAAAACAACTATGTGTTTTCTTTACACCAATTGATTTCTCTCATTATTCTGTGCATAAAAGTATTGAGGTAAGATCATCGAAAAGTGAATATTTTACGAGATATTTTATAGTTTATGTAAAATTAAGAAATTATTTCAAGCCTTATAACTCGGAAAATATTTAACGAAAAAACATTTATTTATAGTGTTTTGGAAAGGTCTCGAGATAAGCTACAAGAATATGCAATAAAAAATAGGGGATGCCATTTAAAAAAATTGAGATGACTTTCATGTAACTTTCAAATAATTCTTCAAGGTCAAACCAATGACACCATCTTATGTCCCCCTCGAAGTCACAAAACTTTTGTCTGAAACATTTTTCTTTAAAATGTCGTGTTTACGAAAAAATCGGTTGGGACGGGTGGTCTGGGACACCCTGTATATGACTGCACCGATTAGAAGAGAGAAGAGTAAATACGCATATTCACAATTTCGCTAAAAATATATTGTGTGTCAAATTTAAAAATATCTTTTTTGTATGAGATAAGGTGAGAGAGAGTATATTTCTTAACTTAATTAAAGCAACATTTTTTGAAGTAAAAAGATAACATAACCTAATATTAAAAAGAAAATAATTATTACCATAATTATTTTCCATATTACTTTTTTAATTAAATGCATTTCCTTCACCAACTATAATTATTTTAAAAAATAATTTTTTTAATACTGTGTTGCATTTATTATGATTTCACGTCAATTACTCATCAAATTTATTTTACATTAGTTTATACATTAATTTACACTAATTTATTTAAATGGATTCACACTTTAACTACACTAGTGAACATTTTTAAACAATAATTTCAATTGTTTTATCGACCCGTCTGGCCAGTTATCTGATTTCAACCACCGAGGTATGTGTGAATCCGTTTAAATTTTTACCGTAGACCAAAATAATGGTGTTACTAGAACGTTTCTCAGGCACACACTATACAATGCCAGGCATATACATACGTTGCCAAAATAAAAAGACGTTTATTAGATACAGGTTATTGCAATAAATATTATCACATGCTTCAGGGGTCGAATTGGTGACACCCGCACGGAATGGGGGAGTTCCAGGTTCGAATCCTGACTGAGGTAATATTTTTCACAAAATTAAATCCTTTATCCAAGGGAAGGGGGATTAAATACCAAAAATTAAAATCTATATTGATTTTAAGTAAAAGTAGGTATTTTCTGCGTTTAAAAGTCTGACAAACCAAGTTGGCGCGCATCTCATCGATTAATATCGAAATCATGAAGATAACTGGTCAGATAACGGATCGATAAAGCAATTGAAATTACTAATTTATTTATATTCATTCAATATTCATTTAATTTTTACATTAATTTAATCACAAATATTTTATAATTTATCTTGAGATGCTAGCAGAAAGCCACATTCCATCAACTTATTTTGGACAT
>CABEGB010000574.1:0-20888 GCA_901521435.1 Crematogaster levior | reverse complement strand
AAAACTTACATTAATAGTGGTCAATACAAAATAATAAATAAAAAAATTCTCCGTAATGTTATTGACCGTTGGTATAGATTTCGGTACATATGAACATCTGATGTTGGTGACGGAAACTGAAGAGCAAGATTAGATTCATTAATGCTGACATACGTTACAAAAAATTTATAATAAATACTTAATACAAAAAGGACACTAACAACAATGTATAAGTAGAGAACCCGGGTCAATAGTCTAAAATATAAATAATAAATAAAAGAAGGTTGTGTAAAGTAAAAGAGAAAGATGTAAATTATAAAATATTAAATAGATCAAAGATAGAAAAATCGGGTCAATAGTCTAAAATGTAAATAATAAATAGGAAAAGGTTGTGTCAAATGAAAGTATTATAAATTATAAAATATTAAGAAGTCCGTCGTATATCGCAGTCAAATTTTCTGTGTCCCTTTGGGAGTTTATTGCAAAATTGCATTTCTTGATGAAAAGCATTTCGGCAATCTCCCTTTTTTTCCTGTGTGTCTCCATATGAAGAATAGTAGGATTGTTCCAGTCAAATTCGTGGTCATAAGACAATCTGTGCTTGCTAACAACAGAATGATTTGCTGTGGGTTTTTTAACATCATTCTGGTGTTCTTTTAGTCGGGTAATCAGATGTCGTTTCGTTTGTCCTATATAGCTCGCGTTACAATTCAAACAGCTGATTTCGTATACTAATTCCGTTTGTTTAAGCACACACAGACTATCTTTACCCTTTTTTATAATAACATTTAATTTATTAAAGATGGAGTACAGCACTTTAAGATTGGCATTATTTAGAATGCGTTCAATGTTTTTTCCAACTTCTTTAGAAAATGGAATGACAATGCAATTATTCGCATCGAAAGAAATATTGTCATGAATATTATCGTGTCTGTACTGCAGCTCCTTAAGTCTTTTATTAATATGGTGGTTTATAAATTGTTTAGGATAAAGGTTATTGCGCAAGATATCTTTGATAAATAAAATATTGTTTTGGTGGAATCTCTCGGCGGAAAGTAAGATCGCTCTGTCTACAAGGTTCGTAATCGTGTTTATCTTATACTTTAGCGGATGATTGGAAAGGAAGTTGAGATATCTTCCGGAAAAGGTAGGTTTGCGGTACCAATTTGTAATGAGAGTATCGTTGTCTCGAGTGATGATCGTGTCAAGGAAGGGAATGGAGAGGTCTTTTTCTATTTCGTGGGTGAAATGTAGTCGAGGGTGGTACGAGTTGAAAACATCGAGAATCGTGTCTATTTCAGATGTGGGGGCGATCATAAAAATGTCATCCACATATCTGTAAAAAACCGGAATGGAAAACTTAAGACGTTGTAAGCAATGTGTTTCGAGGTCGTCCATAACAATATCCGCAAGGATAGGGGATAATGGAGATCCCATAGGACTGCCGAAGATTTGTTCATAAAAGGACCCCCCAAAACCAAAACTAGTGGAGGAAAGGACTGTGTTAATGGCAAATAGGAATTGTTGTAAATTAAATTTGGTCACCTTTGAGATACCAACGGGTTTCGATAGCTTGAAATACTAACTCTTTAGGCACGTTGTTGTAAAGTGCGGTGACATCGAGGGAAAGAAGAGTTTGATTAAAGTGAATGTGCATGTTTTTGATATTTTTGGCAAGAGTCCAACTGTCTCTGATATGTGATTTGGGCTTAGGAACGGATTTTTCAAGTATCTCATGTAAGAACTTGGCAACATTGTATAGCGGACTCCCAGATGCCGATACGATGATGCTTTTTTAGATTTGTTGTGTTTGCATGATATGCAAGTTGTTTTTTGCATATAGAACAAATAACATTTTTTTTTATCTTTACCTTCAATATAATAATCCCACACGGTGAATTTTTTCGCTCTTGATTTCATATTTATTACTCGTAATTATATTGATTAAGACTTATAGCGATTAAGTATAAAATTTACATGCAAACACAATAACCGACAGCAAACTGGCATTGGTGATATCTTGATAATCGTTTATTCATACAACGTTTCGACCCATGGATTAGGTCCTTTTCAAGTATATCTACAAATGTATAAAATGTAGGACAATACAGGCTTACAACGCAATATTATATAATAATGTTAACTTATGACTTACATAGGCGTCCGCTTAGAGCAACACATACTTTAAGATAATGAGCACAAATAAATTAATAATTTGCTATGGAACTAACGAATATGTAAATTAGCGTCTGATGTTTATGACGGTAAAAGATTTACTGAGACTGAAGGTGTCTTTTCCAATTAACAGTCGAAGAAAGGGGGGACAAACATAAATAAGTTAATAAATATATGTAAGAAAATAGAGACAAAGAAGCGATGTTTATATGTCAGATAATAAGTCAAATAGTTAAAATATCAGTTAGAAAACAGAAAGAGCAACTAAACAAAAGTCAAGAATTTTATAAGCCGTCTTTAATAATCCGTCATATATGGCAGTCAAATTTTCAATGTCTTTCTGTGAATTAATTGTGAAGTCACATTTTTTAATAAACATCATTTCCGCAATCTCCCTTTTCTTTCTATGAGTCTCTTTGTGTAAAACTTTCGGGTTATCCCAGTCGAAGTCGTGTCCCAGAGATAATCTCTATGTTTGCTTACAACCGAATGATTAGATGTAGATTTTTTAATATCGTTGCGGTGTTCGTTTAACCGAGTTATTAGATGGCGTTTTGTCTGTCCTATGTAGCGAGCACTACAATTCGAGCATGTGATTTCGTAGACTAAATCGGTTTGTTTGAAAATATTAAGTGTATCCTTTCCTTTTTTTATTATACAATTCAATTTGTTGCATACGGAGAATACAACTTTAACATTCGTTTTATTAAGAATGCGTTCTATGTTTTTTGAAATTTCTTTAGTGAACGGCACCACGATGTAATTTCTAGGGTCAACCTTGGTTTCCTGCATGTTAATATTATTTTTTCTATTTTTTAATTCATTGAGTCTTTTACAAATGAGACGATTAGTGATCTGTTCCGGATAAAGGTTGTTACGCAACAGTTCTTTTATAATACCAATGTTATTCTTGTGAAACCTTTCGTCAGAGAGTGTGCTCGCTATATAGGACAGACAAAACGCCATCTAATAACTCGGTTAAACGAACACCGCAACGATATTAAAAAATCTACATCTAATCATTCGGTTGTAAGCAAACATAGAGATTATCTCTGGGACACGACTTCGACTGGGATAACCCGAAAGTTTTACACAAAGAGACTCATAGAAAGAAAAGGGAGATTGCGGAAATGATGTTTATTAAAAAATGTGACTTCACAATTAATTCACAGAAAGACATTGAAAATTTGACTGCCATATATGACGGATTATTAAAGACGGCTTATAAAATTCTTGACTTTTGTTTAGTTGCTCTTTCTGTTTTCTAACTGATATTTTAACTATTTGACTTATTATCTGACATATAAACATCGCTTCTTTGTCTCTATTTTCTTACATATATTTATTAACTTATTTATGTTTGTCCCCCCTTTCTTCGACTGTTAATTGGAAAAGACACCTTCAGTCTCAGTAAATCTTTTACCGTCATAAACATCAGACGCTAATTTACATATTCGTTAGTTCCATAGCAAATTATTAATTTATTTGTGCTCATTATCTTAAAGTATGTGTTGCTCTAAGCGGACGCCTATGTAAGTCATAAGTTAACATTATTATATAATATTGCGTTGTAAGCCTGTATTGTCCTACATTTTATACATTTGTAGATATACTTGAAAAGGACCTAATCCATGGGTCGAAACGTTGTATGAATAAACGATTATCAAGATATCACCAATGCCAGTTTGCTGTCGGTTATTGTGTTTGCATGTTATTTTCTAATCACTGGCGAAGAAAAGATTTTTCATATTTTATAAAATTCACGTTACTATTGTTCCCAAAAGTAAAGCTTATATTATTAGTGTTGCCAGGCGGAGAAAGTTACATGACACATGCACACAATTAGAATTAGACGTGTCGTTTGCTAGAATCAATGCGAGAGCCGCGAGAGCAAGAACGAGAACTGTCCTACAAAATATAAGGTTGTAAGTTGTTGTAACTCTTGGTTCATTTACGAACGGAGTCCGAGAACCGAAAAATATAAAGCTTGTTCTCGAGAACATCGAGAACTTTAAAGAACCGAATACTATTGATTCTTTGTACTTGAATACTTCCATCATTAGTTTTAAATTAAAGTAAGGATAATCGATATATAGGCTGCGTTTCGTTATTCGCTGCGAGTGCTGACGTCATACAAGTGTACTGTGGGTAACGTTCTGTTTTAACTTCACGGGCTTTTGGACTACTGCAAGATCATAAAACGGAACGTAATACAGTACGCTTTCATCTATATTTGTTGTGTTTACAATTAATTACAATTAACTTCGATATCACAATAATGGATAAAAATAAAACCATACTTGCATTAGCTACAAATTTATTAGTAAATGTTATAAATACAAGTAATTCAGATAGGGAAATTATAAGAAAATTAAACCAGCGAATTTGTGTGCCCAGAAGACGATGTAAAAATTATGTGGAGATATCATATCTTCATATTCAGATATGGAGTTTAAAATTCATTTTTGGTAAATTGTTAAATATAAGTGTAATTTTATAAATAAACTGAAAAATAGTGATAAGAAAAATTAACCCAAAAATTTTTACGCAATCAATAAAGTATTAAAAAATTTTACTTTTTTATTAAGGTAAACTTATACAACACTTATTGTTACTATTAAATGTTTTTTTATTATTTTAATTTAATTATAATCTTAAATACAAAAAGGAAGGCAGTAACTGACGACAAGCCGGCACATACGATGTAAAGATAAAAGTTTAATAAATCGACGTTTCGACCACAAATTGGGTCCTTTTCAAGTACATCTACAATTATAATATAAAGGTGTAAAACAGAGATACAAAAATTACAGGTGCGATATTAATTAGATTTAGACTTACAAAATATAACGTGGAATGAGTCCAGATTACATGTATTATGATATAGATAACATTTGTCACATAAGGTTTTAATAAAAGTAAGAAACGAGTGTCTTTAGTGACTGCGTGAAACGGACTAAGCGAAATTCGGTATGTATAACGTGGCGCAAGGACAAAATTAATAATAAATAAGTAAAATAAAATATCAAAAAATAATAATGTCAAGGAACACGGATAACGGGTCAATGATCTAAAATGTGGGAAGTAAATAAGTGAAGGTTGAGACAAAAATGAAACGTAAAGAGAAGTCGTCAGCAATAAAGGATGAGAATTAAAATGAAAAACAAATTAACAAGTATAGGTGTGAGAGGCGAGTCAAAAATATTAAGAGTCAAAAAGTGTCGAGTAATTTATGTCAAGAAGTATGTAACATGTTGATAAGACCATCATAAATTGCCGTCAAATTTTCTGTATCTTTTTGAGAGTTAATAGCGGAATTACTATTTTTAATAAACAGCATCTCCGCTATCTCTCTTTTCTTTGTGTTAGTCTCTTTGTGTAAAATCTTAGGGTTGTCCCAGTCGAAGTCATGGTCAAGAGAGAGTCTATGTTTACTGACGACGGAAAGGTAAACGTCCTGTTTTTTAATGTTATCGCGATGTTCCTTAAGTCGAGTTATAAGGTGTCGTTTTGTCTGCCCAATGTAGCACGCGTTGCAGTTAGAGCAGTCTATTTCATATACTAATTCATGCGCGTTATCTAAACTTTTACTCTAATCACCCGTTAATACATAAGAAAAACACTGTAATGAACCTTGTCGACAGAGCCATTCTTCTTTCTAATGAGAGATTTCATAAAAATAACATTAACATTGTTAAGGATATTTTACGTAACAATCTATACCCAAGTCAATTTGTCAACTATCTTATTAAACAAAGACTCAAAGCGATACATCATACACATAATAATACCCATATTTGCGTTCCTTTCGATGCAAGAGATAGCATCGTAATTCCTTTCTCTAAAGAGGTAGCAAACAGCATCGAACGGGTTCTACGAAACTCCAATATTAAAGTTCTCTATTCCGTCTTCAACAGATTAGAGATTATCATTAGGAAGGGTAAAGACACTCTTAGCATGTTTAAACAAACTGAATTAGTATATGAAATAGACTGCTCTAACTGCAACGCGTGCTACATTGGGCAGACAAAACGACACCTTATAACTCGACTTAAGGAACATCGCGATAACATTAAAAAACAGGACGTTTACCTTTCCGTCGTCAGTAAACATAGACTCTCTCTTGACCATGACTTCGACTGGGACAACCCTAAGATTTTACACAAAGAGACTAACACAAAGAAAAGAGAGATAGCGGAGATGCTGTTTATTAAAAATAGTAATTCCGCTATTAAGCTCTCAAAAAGATACAGAAAATTTGACGGCAATTTATGATGGTCTTATCAACATGTTACATACTTCTTGACATAAATTACTCGACACTTTTTGACTCTTAATATTTTTGACTCGCCTCTCACACCTATACTTGTTAATTTGTTTTTCATTTTAATTCTCATCCTTTATTGCTGACGACTTCTCTTTACGTTTCATTTTTGTCTCAACCTTCACTTATTTACTTCCCACATTTTAGATCATTGACCCGTTATCCGTGTTCCTTGACATTATTATTTTTTGATATTTTATTTTACTTATTTATTATTAATTTTGTCCTTGCGCCACGTTATACATACCGAATTTCGCTTAGTCCGTTTCACGCAGTCACTAAAGACACTCGTTTCTTACTTTTATTAAAACCTTATGTGACAAATGTTATCTATATCATAATACATGTAATCTGGACTCATTCCACGTTATATTTTGTAAGTCTAAATCTAATTAATATCGCACCTGTAATTTTTGTATCTCTGTTTTACACCTTTATATTATAATTGTAGATGTACTTGAAAAGGACCCAATTTGTGGTCGAAACGTCGATTTATTAAACTTTTATCTTTACATCGTATGTGCCGGCTTGTCGTCAGTTACTGCCTTCCTTTTTGTATTTTGTCACCGGCAAAGAAAAGAATTCTGAACTTTATAATCTTAAATATTTGAAGATTACAATTAAATTTTAATATTACATTAAAAAACAATTGAGATCAAGTAATAAGTTTTGTGTCCGAATAGATATATGTCCGGTCATTGGGATGTTTAGCTTACTTATGATTAGATTGTTTGTCACTCACAACGTTTATATTTTTGTTGGAATTATTAACTCCACATCTTGTAAAAAATTCAGAAAGATTTGGCCGTTCTCCAATATCACTTGGAAAAGAATTACACCGGCACACAAAAAAAAAAAAGTGGTCTGTACTTTTGACCAAACCCACCTATCTATATGTATTTTGGCTCGCTGAAACCGAATCTGGAGGTCGTTTAGCCCGTCTACCTCTTGGTTTTGAGTAAATCGCAAAAAATAGCGAAAAATCGCATTAGTAAGTGCGACAAAATTAGGAAAAAATTTTTTTTACTTTCAACAAGTAAATTTCTTATGTGGTTTGATGTGCTTAACCCAAATTTGAAGTTTATTGAGCTTTATCATCCATAGTATTGCCGAAAATCGCGAAAAATAGCTCAAATAGTAAAAAAAAACGATTAAAATCGCAACAAATCGCGTTTATGAGCGTAAAGCAATTCGGGAAAAAATTTTCTGACCTTAATGAGGTATATTTATTATGTATTTTGATGCCCTGAACCCGTTTTTCAACTTTGTTGAGCTCTGTTACCCACAGGTTTTAGCAAAAATCGCAAAAAACCACGTTAACAAGCGTAAAAATCGTTGTTTTCTTATGCTTTTTTTCTCTTGTAACGAACTCTTTTATCTTCGAATGATCTATATAGCGGGTTTCTTTTCCTCTTTTAGCGGGTTTCTTTTCTCTTCACTCCGGTCTGAATCGTTTCCCTTTTTAACGTCCAACAGAAATCTGCCATCATATTAATATCCCACCTTCCTTGGTACCGCTGCTCCATTTCACTTATGTCTTGATGGAATCGTTCTCCTTGTTCTTCGCTGTAGTCTCCGAGATTTTGAGGAAAGTAGTCAAGATGCGAGTGTAGGAAGTGCACTTTTAGACTCATCAAGCAACCTAACTTTTTGAAATTCTTCAACAAATCTTCAACCAAATTTCGGTAATCGACACTTTTTTGATTTCCCAAAAAATTCTGAGAGACACTTTTGAAACTTAACCATGCTCTTTGTCATTCATTTGCTTAATAAAGTTTTCATCTTGAAAAAGCGTATGAACATCAATGGAAGATTTGCGGTGATCTAAAAATTGCAACCCTGATTCTAGGTCAACAATCGGGTTTCACGAAAAACCCCTGCTTTTTATGTTTGTGGGATAGTAGAGATAGGATAAATCACTATGTTAAGAAAGATTGGCCAATAAGAACCGAGTTTCATCCAGGATCAAAGAACATCATACGCGAACCATTGATTGATCCCTCCAAAATTTTACTACCGCCTCTTCATATCAAACTCGGACTGATCAAACAATATGTCAAAGCTCTAGATAAAAATGGTAACTGTTTTGGGTATTTAGAACTGAAGTTTTCCGCTATAAGTGATGCAAAATTGAAAGAAGGTATTTTCGATGGTCCCTAAATTCGTACGCTTTTTCAAGATGAAAACTTTATTAAGCAAATGAATGACAAGGAGCATGGCTAAGTTTCAAAAGTGTCTCTCAGAATTTTTTGGGAAATCAAAAAAGTGCCGATTACCGAAATTTGGTTGAAGATTTGTTGAAGAATTTCAAAAAATTAGGTTGCTTGATGAGTCTAAAAGTGCACTTCCTACACTCGCATCTTGACTACTTTCCTCAAAATCTCGGAGACTACAGCGAAGAGAACGATTCCATCAAGACATAAGTGAAATGGAGCAGCGGTACCAAGGAAGGTGGGATATTAATATGATGGCAGATTTCTGTTGGACGTTAAAAAGGGAAACGATTCAGACCGGAGTGAAGAGGAAAAGAAACCCGCTACATAGATCATTCGAAGATAAAAGAGTTCGTTACAAGAGAAAAAAGCATAAGAAAACAACGATTTTTACGCTCGTTAACGCGGTTTTTTGCGATTTTCGCTAAAACCTGTGGGTAACAAAGCTCAACAAAGTTGAAAAACGGGTTCAGGGCATCAAAATACATAATAAATATACCTCATTAAGGTCAGAAAATTTTTTTCCGAATTGCTTTACGCTCATAACGCGATTTGTTGCGATTTTAATCGTTTTTTTTTTACTATTTGAGCTATTTTTCGCGATTTTCGGCAATACTATGGATGATAAAGCTCAATAAACTTCAAATTTGGGTTAAGCACATCAAACTACATAAGAAATTTATTTGTTGAAAGTCAAAAAAATTTTTTCCTAATTTTGTCGCACTTACTAATGCGATTTTTCGTTATTTTTTGCGATTTACTCAAAACCAAGAGGTAGACGGGCTAAACGACCTCCAGATTCGGTTTCAGCGAGCCAAAATACATATAGATAGGTGGGTTTGGTCAAAAGTACAGACCACTTTTTTTTTTGTGTGCCGGTATTATTATTATCTATTAAGGTAATGGCAACACCCGATTCATACAGGTAAATATTTCATAATTTAAAATTTAAAATTATTTAAATAGTTATTAAATATATTTTCTATCATTTTTTATAGATTTTCTTAAGCATATATGTGTGAATTATTTTATTTATTCTGTATTATTTTGCTTTATCTTTATTTTATTTTTAGAAATAAAATTTAGAGACCAAATTTTTTTTATTAACAGACGTGTTAGTGATAGAGTTAATGTAGGAAAAGCAACAGCTTGGAGAAGCGTAAGGAAAGTTGTTTCCGCTTTATATTTTCATTTACATATATTTATAAAATGGCCATCACTGGAAGAAGTAAAAGGTAACTGGACATTAATAAAAAATAGACCCTCAAAAATGTAAATTTTTGCAAATTTAAATGATTATCTAATAATATAACCATGAAAAGTAACTGATATATTATGCAAGGCGCCAGTTCAAAGTGAACATACATAAAGTATATATTATCTAAATTAATTAATAAAATAAATAATATAATAAATTTAATAATATATTACCACGAAAAATGACTGATATGTTATTCAAGGTGCAAATTCAAAATGAACATACATACTTAAGGTGTATATATTATAAGTAAAATTGATTAAAATTTGACTCTAAGTGAAAGTACATAAGTGATATGTTATTCTAGTGCACAAAATATAAAAGTCGTTTATTGAAGTTTGATTTGAAATTTATACAATCTTGGACAATGAAAAATAGTTGTTTTCATAATTCCAGAGTACTAATTTGTTAATGACTCGGAAAAAGAACATGGCGGCCAGTGTTTTGATAACAGTGTTTTGATAATGATTAATTTAAATATTAGCATTCTCTCTCTCCCTCTCTCTCTCTCCCGCCCTCCCCCCTCCTCTCTCTCTCCCTCTCTCTCTCTCCCGCCCTCCCCCCCCTCTCTCTCTCTCTCTCTCTCTGGGTAGGGTGACATATGTGATTGATATTTAACAGTACTACTAACTTATTGAATAGTTAGAGGCAAGTTGTGTCGGATAAATCGGAATGTAAGTATTATTATTCCTAAGTGGATACTGAGAAACGCATCGAAGTTTTTTGAGAGCAGGCCGCCATGTTCTTTTTCCGAGTCATTAACAAATTAGTACTCTGGAATTACAAAACAACTATTTTTCATTGTCCAGGATTGTATAAATTTCAAATCAAACTTCAATAAACGACTTTTATATTTTGTGCACTAAGAATAACATATCACTTATGTACTTTCACTTAGAGTCAAATTTTAATCAATTTTACTTATAATATATACACCTTAAGTATGTATGTTCATTTTGAATTTGCACCTTGAATAACATATCAGTCATTTTTCGTGGTAATATATTATTAAATTTATTATATTATTTATTTTATTAATTAATTTAGATAATATATACTTTATGTATGTTCACTTTGAACTGGCGCCTTGCATAATATATCAGTTACTTTTCATGGTTATATTATTAGATAATCATTTAAATTTGCAAAAATTTACATTTTTGAGGGTCTATTTTTGAACATGGCTTGACCTTTTCATTTATGATTTTTTGAGGATATCACCTACTTTTTAGAGTACAGATATATGAATCAATTAGTGCAAAAAAAAACACAAAGTTTAAAAAATGTTATGTTATTTGCAATATGCAATTGCGTATTTTTTTTTTTAAATAGCTATATTCTTTGCACCAATAGTTTTGTCTTATTATTTTGTGCATAAAAGTTAGGATAAGATCTACCAAAAACTGAATATTTTACGAAATAACTTTATTATAGTGTTTTGAGAAGCTCTTAACACCAGCTATTAGATTCTAAAATAAAAAATAGAGTGTTCCATTTAAAAATATCGATGTGATCTTGATCTAACTTTAGGGACGCCACCCAATATTAAACGGATGAGAACAGTGAATAAATCCTTCTAAACCCTTTCTAAACCCTTTCGTCTGAAACATTCTCTTCTAAAATACAACTTTTATGAAATATTCGGGTATATCCACACTTTTGTCCCATCCTGTGTATGTATCTAAGCGTGTCGATGACATTATAATATAGATGTGTCTGCTTTTATTGTTATTGTTATTCGAGTTATTGTACTCAATACCTTATTGACAAAATTGTATATATGTATTTCAGAAAACAAAATATGTCATTAGATCAAAAAATTTTTCTGATACTATTGCGTTATTTAAAAAAATACGTTGTTTTTGGATTAAGCTTTCTATATAATGGTATTAAAAGTGTTGTTGATCAAAGTTATCGTTACCCATCAAAAGTTTATTTTGTTATTGCAATGAATAATGTGATTGAAAAATGATATTTGAAATATTTTTTGACCCTGTAATATATTTTGTTTCTTGAAATGCATATGCAATTTCGTCCATTAAATATCTAAGCAAAAATATTAATCTAATATTAAAATCATGTAAAAGATACAAATCACTGAACTGTTAAATAATCTGCATACTATTATTAAAACAAACACACTTTGTAGGCAGAATTGTATTAGTTTTCTTGATTTGAAGAATACTGTCATTAATAATTAAATGATTTTATTATAGCACTTTTTAAATGAAGAAAACTAACACAATAAAGCTCTTACTGCAAAGTGCATTTGTTTCAATTACAATGTGCGGATTAATCGTTTACATGATTTCAGTAATAGAATAAATTTTTTGTTACTAAATATCTGTATCTGTGTCGTTAATTATCGGTTTCTTATGGGGTTAATTTACCACTTATTAAAAATTTTCAAATTCAATATCTCAAAAACGGTACATCGCAAAAGTATGGGACCTATGTCGTTAACATTTCTTTAATTAACATTTCTTATGGGTTAATTTACGGGTTCTTGTAAGACACTTGTGCGAAAATCTCCATATACTTCTTTTTATATACGCTTCTGTTACATTTCTGTATTTTAGTTACAGTATTTCCCTATTATTATTCCGCGTGTAATTTACGTAGTTTATCAATAGAGTCAATTTTTAGTAAAGTCGATGCACGAAATGATTACTAGAACCACTAATGTATCATTAATAGTTTGAATTAGTAAAACTGAAATTACATGTAACGTATGTAACACAATATATCGATTAAGTTATAAAATTTCAATAAATAACATAATTTATTAAAATGCTAATATTCTTTCATCAATATATTCAAATAATTATTTTTACATTATATAGTTGTACGTAGTTATATACTTATACTTATATTATTTTTATCGTTGAAGTGATGACCTAATTTCAAATAGATTTTTATTCCGTTTTAATTTTGACACTGACACAGTCACTCGCTAACTGTCTTTATTTCTCCGAGATGTTTAACCGTTTGTATGTCAAAAATACAATAATATTGAAAATAAAGAATGAGCTCCTCCATCAGCTATTCTTGTGAGCACGCAACCATATATTTTATTCGTCTCTCCGATTTTAACACGATCATTACGTCTGGTGTAAACTACATCTGGTATAAAATATTTTTAAATATATAACTAATACACAAATTAATCGTCTCTGGGATATCTTTTATAAGCAGGCACTCCAAATTTCTTTAATTGGGCGCCTAAAGCAAGCCCGATTTCAGCGCTATTGCAACTATCGTATTTTTGTTTGGGCACGCAATAGATCCAAAAATAATTTTTCTAATTGGACGTCTAGCACAAGCTAGATTAAATTAAATTTCACGTCTAAGGGGTGGTTTTTGAAAATTTTTAATAAATGGTAAATACACCAGAAAGGGTGTGAGAGAGTGAGAGGGGGTGAAAGATGATGAAAAAGTGCGAAATAGAGCGAAAAAGACGAAAAAATTGAGAAGGGGAGGGGAGAGGGGGGAGGGGAAGGGAGGGGAGAAAGGGGAGGGGGGGGGGAGTGGGTGAGTGGAAGTTGGGAGAGGTGTTAGTGAAAGGTAAGAGAGAAGAGAAGTACATATGAAAAAATAATTTTTCTAATTGGACGTCTAGCACAAGCTAGATTAAATTAAATTTCACGTCTAAGGAGTGGTTTTTGAAAATTTTTAATAAATGGTAAATACACCAGAAAGGGTGTGAGAGAGTGAGAGGGGGTGAAAGATGATGAAAAAGTGCGAAATAGAGCGAAAAAGACGAAAAAATTGAGAAGGGGAGGGGAGAGGGGGAGGGGAAGGGAGGTGAGAAAGGGGAGGGGAGGGGGGAGTGGGTGAGTGGAAGTTGGGGGAGGTGTGAGTGAAAGGTAAGAGAGAAGAGAAGTACATATGATTGCGGACAGAGAAGAAGACGTTACTTCATTTTTCGTGAAAAACATCACTTTTTGACCGTTTATATGTCCAGAACGGCTTGACCGATTTTTTTCTTTTTTGGCTTAACTTACTCGTGGCGATACCACCTTTCGGAATATGCTACAGGCATTTCAAAATTTTTTATATTTTAATAGTTCTACACCCCCAAAAAGTCGACTTTAAGGGTGCGGGATAAGAGACTTGTAGCGTCTACTTGTAGTTTCTATTTTTGAACATGGCCGGAGACGCTACCGCGTCTCCTGATATGGTTTCCCCAAAGTGATAGGTGCAATCTAGGATACATCAAAAGGCACGGTAGTGTCTCGCGCCAAGTATACACAGCACGTACAGCGCGATACGAAGCGCGAGACAGACCGAGACTCTTTTACGCGAGACCAAGTTTTGAGAGACCCTTCAATTTTCAGATCTCAATAACGGTTGAACCGATCAACTTCTAAGTAGGCTTAATGGATAGCTTGGAATTGATTTGCATAAGAAAAGTATTTTTATTTTTCTCCTATGTGTCCTACGAACAGAGATATTGCGATGCAAAGTCTAAATGTGACGAATTTACGATTAAGAAACTCCGTTTTCGTAAATGTGAGCAAGGAGGGTCATGGTGAGGGGCGAAGAAATGTGCTAAAGTGTAAGTAAGGGGGGATACAGTTAGGGATGAAGAAATGTACTATAGGACGTCATTTATTGGATCCTCGTTTACAATAACGTGTGATCGGTAATCGGTCGACAGTATGTGACGGTGATAAACGATAGTTAGGTTATTAGCGGCATCGACAGTAAAAAATAGCGACTTAAGAAACGAGGTAAGCAAAGAAGTATTCAATTTTATAGTTTATTATTTTAATATTTTCTTTTATATACAGGATATGAAAATGGTTGCGTACCAAGAAACAATGCGGTAAGTAATGTTGATTGCTTATTGCATCCTATTTTGTCTCTCAGTACCTTCATCCTGTATACATTACATTTTATTTTGATTTTGAAATATTTAATAGTATTTTATAATAGTATTTTATGTTATATTTAGTTTGTGCACTATTTGGAATCGCTGGAAAGGAGATAACGCAGAAAAGATTCGAGATGTATATTCGAGATGTATTATGCTAAAAAACTAAACTTGCATTTGCAATGGATAATCTTTGAGAAAGATCAGGATAACTTTGAGAAAGCTGCCACCATATTAAAGAATATAGGTAAGGTATTACCACATATGCTACAAATTGCATATCGACAAATATACTTTGAATGTCGTTGTGGTAACTTGGTGAAAGTATGTAATTTATATGAGAATTATATTAGCAAAAAAACAGGCCAATTGCTAATAATATTGCTGTAAAATACGCACGATTCTTATGTAAAGTCAAGGATAACATTGACAAAACAATTAAAGTATTAATGAAGATATGTTTAAATGCAAAATTAATTTTGACTACATATTATAACAATTTGTATTTGTTGTACAGGTAAAGATAAAGCAATCCCAGAGTATATCTGCAATTAATAGATTTGGCAATGCAACGAACGCCAGTTGACACTCAAGAAATAGTAGGCTACATCAGCTACGTAGATATGTTTCCAGAAAGTTTATAGAGAATATGTGGATCTTGAACAGAGAGTGCTTTTTATTAGTCCTGACATCCGGCAAATGTTGAAGACTTATGAACAATTTCAGAAATATACAGAAGATATACAATTCTCTTTACATCGACGGACAAGATGCTCTCGTGGCTGGTTACCCTCGCATCATGAATGACCCAAAGAATCAATATATTAGATACGAATTGGATTACGTATTGTAATAGAGAACTTGCAGCAATAAGACAGTTATAACAAGGTTCTTATATTTCTACAAGTCTAAATATCTGTATTAAAAACATCGTTATAAAGATCGTTATAAAGAGTTTGAACAAATTTTGAGTTTTTTTCTATTTCCAAAATTTACACTTAATGGCCATGAAAAAAATTATTATTCCAGTATATGTGTTTGGAACAACTACGTGAGTCACACCATCATTTCCGATGTCTAACAAAAAAAAGGCTGAAGATTTATTATCTCAAATTTTACTTAAAGATACATGTTATATTTGTGTAGATATTATTTTGATATTGATTTTGAAGATAAGGAAATGTCAGAACATAATAAGAACATGTCAGTTTGTAACTTACCATTTTAGATCGTAATCTTTCTAATCTTACGTTTATTGGGAATCTTTTAAGCTCTGATTTTTGTGACTATGGAATTCTTATCAATGTTTAGAGATCTTTAGGACATTTTAGATTTTCTAAATTTCAAGGAATTTCATAACGCAATCTATTAGTTTGTCATTCCTATCATTTGATCGAATAATGTTATTTATAAAAATTTAAAAGAATTATATTTCTAATTTAAAATTGCCTCTTTTTCCTCTCTCTTGAATTCCAGGAACCAGGAAGTGTCGAAATAAAAAATACTAATGACGTAAAGTGTGTTTATTATTTTACGAATCTTTTCTTTTTTTTATTGTATTATATATTTTATATATACATATCAGGAGACGCGGTAGCGTCTCCGGCCATGTTCAAATTTTGGACGCTACAAGTCTCTTATCCAGAACTATTAAAGTCGATTTTTTGGGGTATAGAACTATTAAAATATAAAAAATTTTGAAATGCATGTAGCATATTCTGAAAGGTGGCATCGCCACGAGTAAGTTAAGCAAAAAAAAAATCGGTCAAGCCGTTCTGGATATACAAACGGTCAAAAAGTGATGTTTTTCATGAAAAATTGTTCTCTGTCCGCAGTCATGTATGTACTTCTCTTCTCTCTTACCTTTCACTCACACCTCCCCCAACTTCCACTCACCCTCCCCTCCCCTCATTTCCCTTTCTCACCACGCCCCCTTCCTCCCCTCCCCTCCCCCTCTTTATTTTTCCTTTTTTCGCTTTTCTTACACTTTTTCATCATCTTTCACCCCCTCTCACTCTTTCACACTCTTTCTGGTGTATTTACCATTGTTGTGCCGGGGATAGGCACAAGATAGCGGTTCGTCTCCCGTCGAGGCTGCTGGGCCGAGAGAGGCACTGGTACCACCTTTGGTGGTGATGTTGTAGATTAAATAAAGAACACTTTTCTTGATTTTGACTGTTTTATTCACACACTTTATTTACACAGTAAGATCGCATGTTACACTAATCTAGGAAGATCGTTTCACACAGATTTGCTTAGCGTTACCGCTTAAGAAATACTGACCGCACGTCACTACTCAGTGATTATTGTTTAAAGATTACTGCCCGAATTATTATTAATTACTGCCCGCGATGCGTTAGGCGCATCGCGTTAAAAGGACATCGGTGCCCTCGTTTCTGTTGTGCAACTGCTGACTGAGATTCGGATCAGCAGTTGCATTTCCTGGTGGTTCTGTGGTGCAACTGCTGACTAAGGTTCGGATCAGCAGTTGCATTTCCTGGTGACTCTGTTGTAATTTTTGGTGACCTGATTTAATAATTTTAGATTGGGTTATTAGTTTCGCAACCGTTGGCGGTGTCGAAACTAATAATAATGCTGCAATAACTGATTTTTGGAAAAAGT
Organism: Crematogaster levior; assembly: GCA_901521435.1. Taxonomy (NCBI): domain Eukaryota; kingdom Metazoa; phylum Arthropoda; class Insecta; order Hymenoptera; family Formicidae; genus Crematogaster; species Crematogaster levior. The sequence goes on along the minus strand of CABEGB010000574.1, from coordinate 3,441 downwards.
CAGGTCATAACACCATTTATTAAAAATTTTTAAAAACCATCTCTTGAGGGTGAAATTTAATATCTCAAAAACAGTACATTGAAAAAATACGGTACTTGTGTCGTTAATTAACATTTCTTATAAAGTTATTACAACTGGGAGGTGATTTCTGTCTACCAACCAGATTCAATAAAAGAAATGCAATTTACAATCTCATTAAAGATCTAGAGAAAAATAGCAACGATATAAACACTACATTAGCACTCACAACCATTAGAAACTACTCTTTACCAACGATCCATAACTTTATTAAACACAAAGATAATAGGTCCGTCTTAGAAAAACAAATTGAAACGATGTACTTGTCAACATTACAATTTACCAAAAACCACCCAGATATCATTTACACAAGAGCTGACAAAGGCAACATCACAGTTGCCTTAAATAAAAAAACATACATAAACGAAATAGAGAAAATTCTTGAAGATAATAATACTTATACCATAATCAAAAAGAACCCCATCAAAAACATCGAAAAAACACTAAACATAACCATCAAAAAATGGCTAGATAAACAATACATAACCAAACCAGAACATTTCAAATTAAGATCTAGCGATTCCCTCCTCCCCAAAGCATATGGATTACCCAAAGTACATAAAGAGAATCTAAACTTTAGAATAATTGTATCATCTGTGAACACAGCGTTATATAACATTGGCTCCTTCATACAAAAAATTATCTCTAACAACATCCCAAAAGCCATGAGCAACACCATAAACAGTAAAGAACTTTACAACAAACTTTCGGGCATAACAATAGATAACACAGAAACGATATTCTCACTAGACGTCATATCACTTTTCACCAACATCCCAACAGATCTTGCAATCAACAGCATATTGAAAAGATGGACCCACATAGAGCCTCACACAAAAATCCCTAAAGAAGAATTCATAGCCATAGTAAAATTTATAATGAACTCAACCTATTTCACATTTAATAATAAAATTTACAAACAAAGTTTCGGCACACTTATGGGCTCCCCCCTATCACCAACATTAGCAGATATAGTACTAGAAGACTTAGAACGATCAATTTTGAACTCCCTTGATTTCACATGCAAATTTTACTTTAGATACGTCGACGATATTATCATCTGTGCTCCAAAAGATCAAACTAAAACAATACAAAACAAATTCAATAATTATCATGATAGACTCAAATTCACATTAGAAAATAATAACAATGGAAATATCAACTTTCTTGACCTAAACATTATTATAAATAATAACACAATATACATTGATTGGTTCCAAAAAAGTACATCCTCAGGAAGATTTCTTTCATATTTTTCAGAGCATCCTTTCATCCATAAAATTGGCACTATTTATAACTTATTCGACAGAGCGATTTCACTTTCACACCCCCGCTTCCACGAGAAAAACATAAACACCTGCATCAATCTCCTTATAAATAATGGTTACCCAATCAATATAATCTTTAATTGCTTACAAAAAAGAATTCAGAAACTCGCCCACAACATAAATAATAAAGAAAATGAACCATCTAACACTCTCAATAACAATAAGCAACTCTTAGTCCTTCCTTACATCAAAAACATCACAAACAAAATATCATCCCACATAGATAAATCCACAACTATCCTTGGATTAAGGTGCATCAACAAATTAAACAAATTTGTCAGAGTACAAAAAGACAAGACAGAAAAATTCAGCAAAAACAATGTCATCTACAAAATCCAATGCAATGAATGCAACGCCTCTTATGTGGGACAAACAAAACGACAACTAAAAACAAGAATAAAAGAACACAAATACAATATTAGATTAGATCAAACAAAACACTCGGTGATCACAGAACATATGATAAAATTTAATCATTCGTTCAATTGGGAAGATGTCAAGATTCTCGACACTGAACATAATTATCAGAAACGCCTCATCTCAGAAATGATTTTCATTAAATCACAAAAAGAAAGCATAAATTTACAAAAGGATACAGAACAACTGAACAACGCGTATTTAGAAATAATTTCAAAACTCGCAGAATAACCTATTATAACACAGATGACTCTACCTGTGCTTAAATAACACTCTAATAATTGGTGCTTCCCCTACCACAAAAATTGTGTTCTATGTACATAACGTTTAAGACGCTCTTACAATCCATAATCTCACTCCGTCTCCTTCGTAATAATTGTAAAGACGTGTGTGACGAGTCAGATCTTACAACGAGAATCAGAGAGGCAGGAACAGGTATTGAACATCAGATAGCATATTTCACTCTCACGGGAAAATTAACACCAAACATATTACAACTAAAATTTTTCCGACATCTAACAAGATACTTCACCGGACTACCATAATACTGATCCTGTTTCTCTCTTCTCAAAATTCATAACAGATTGTTCATTGTGCCAACAATCCACGAACATGATCAATTCGAGGGAACCAAAGGCAACAACTCTTCCAACTCTATGACTGTCCCAACACGAATGACAATGGGAATCTGTCACCAAGAGATGGATGCACTCAACCTCAAACAAGATTTGTTTATTATATCTCGTTTTTTAAATCTAACATAATATATTTCGTTATCACGTTACTGAGGAGGGCTCTGTGTAGTCGAAACGCGTTTAACATAATTTAATTTTATTATACTTATAAGGAATGCATTGTATCAAACAACACGCTAAAATACATATATTTTAGGCTCTTAAAAGGCTTACTTCAACACTCTATGATCTTTATCACGGCGCCGTAGGAAAGTTCCTAATTCTAACTTAACTTCAATTTATAAGGTTAATTTACTGCTCAATAAAAATTTTTAAAAACCACCTCTTGGGGGTAAAATTTAATATCTCGGAAACGGTGCATTGTAAAAATATGAGACATGTGCCGTTAATTAAGGTTTCTTATGGGGTCAATTTACCATTTATTAAAAATTTTCAAAAACCACCCCTTAGGTGTGAAATTTAAGATTTCGGAAACGGTGCATCGCAAAAATATAGAGCCTGTGTTATTAATTAAGGTTTTTTATGGGGTTAATTTACCATTTATTAAAAATTTTTAAAAACCACCCCTTGGGGGTAAAATTTAATATTTTGGGAACGGTACATCGCAAAAATATGAGACATGTGCCGTTAATTAAGATTTCTTATGGGGTCAATTTACCATTTATTAGAAATTTTCAAAAACCACTTCTTAGGGGTGAAATGTAATATCTCAAAAACGGTACATCGCAAAAATACGGAATCTGTTTCGTTAATTAAGGTTTTTGGAGTTAATTTACCATTTATTAAACATTTTCAAATACACTAGTGAAAATGTTCGGTACGGAATGGAATCGTGGGAGATAGAGGCGGAAAGTTACGAACACGCACACACACAAAAAGAATTCACACGCAAGTTTCGCACAATTGCTAACAGTATATTTAAC
>CABEGB010000573.1:0-20924 GCA_901521435.1 Crematogaster levior | reverse complement strand
TTCGCAGATTTTGAAGTCAACTTCGATTTAATATGAAACTATCCTCCAATTGCTTTATAAATAAATTCCTCTCAATAACATTCTGCAAAAAAGTTATAAAAATAAAAATAACCAAAAATATAAAATTAACAAAAATACCCAAAAAATTGATATTTTCTGACATATTTTGACATAAACTATGTCAGATTAAGATATAAAATATAAGATATAAAATATAAAATCTCGCAAAGTGTGCAATTTTCGGTTATTTTACCCTTATAGCCCAATCTACAATGTGCTCTTTGCTTTCTGTTTCCTGTTCTTAATCTTTTGCTTCTTTGCCTTTCTACGCATTATTTTACCAGCAATCATGTCTCTTGTCTCTTCTGGAGTTCGTCAATTTTTATCTTGGGCGACAGAGAAATAAAAACATCGCGTTACGCGACGGAATTGCAAAATACGAGATAGTTGCAAAAAGGTTAAGAGCAGAAAACAGGAAGCAAAAGCACATTGTAGATTAGGCTTATAACTTTTTAGTAATTGCAAAATCGCGCGCGATTGCTCTTAAATATTATATAATTTACTTACTGTTACGTGCTATTAGACGACCGTCCCGCTTAGTACGAATATTTTTTACATCATATTTACCATTATATCTTAATAAAGTAAACATCTAGTTATATTAATATAATATTGCACAATACAATTTGCGAAATATCTATTGTCGAAAAATTAAACGACCAACAGAAATGCGTTTCTTAGATCGCAAGACTATAAGTGCCGCATCCTCTTTCCATCCTGGTTCCCGCCTAAGGGCCTGAGCACAGACCATTGCATAACGCATAACGCATATGCATAAGAAATTTGATTGGTCCGTTAGCATGTGCATAAGAAATTCGACCAATCGAATTTCTTATGCATATGTATTATGCATTATGCAAAAGTCTGTGCTTCTAGCTTTAGAGGCCTTCTACAATGAGCTGCAAGTCGTAAGTCGAATAAACCAATCATAGTTGAATTAAACCAATCATAGAAAAGAATAATCGAATAAGATTGGTCTATTCGCTTACGACTTAGGGCTATTGGTCCAGCGGTCATATGTTATGTTTATGCAACGCATATGCATTTTGTGTGCGATAGCCCTAAGTCGTAAGCGAATAGACCAATCTTATTCGATTATTCTTTTCTAAATTCAACTATGATTGGTTTATTCGACTTACGACTTGCAGCTCATTGTAGAAGGCCTCTAAAGCTAGAAGCACAGACTTTTGCATAATGCATAATACATATGCATAAGAAATTCGATTGGTCGAATTTCTTATGCACATGCTAACGGACCAATCAAATTTCTTATGCATATGCGTTATGCGTTATGCAATGGTCTGTGCTCAGGCCCTTAGGCGGGAACCAGGATGGAAAGAGGATGCGGCACTTATAGTCTTGCGATCTAAGAAACGCATTTCTGTTGGTCGTTTAATTTTTCGACAATAGATATTTCGCAAATTGTATTGTGCAATATTATATTAATATAAAGATGTTTACTTTATTAAGATATAATGGTAAATATGATGTAAAAAATATTCGTACTAAGCGGACGGTCGTCTAATAGCACGTAACAGTAAGTAAATTATATAATATTTAAGAGCAATCGCGCGCGATTTTGCAATTACTAAAAAGTTATAAGCCTAATCTACAATGTGCTTTTGCTTCCTGTTTTCTGCTCTTAACCTTTTTGCAACTATCTCGTATTTTGCAATTCCGTCGCGTAACGCGATGTTTTTATTTCTCTGTCGCCCAAGATAAAAATTGACGAACTCCAGAAGAGACAAGAGACATGATTGCTGGTAAAATAATGCGTAGAAAGGCAAAGAAGCAAAAGATTAAGAACAGGAAACAGAAAGCAAAGAGCACATTGTAGATTGGGCTATAAGGGTAAAATAACCGAAAATTGCACACTTTGCGAGATTTTATATTTTATATCTTATATTTTATATCTTAATCTGACATAGTTTATGTCAAAATATGTCAGAAAATATCAATTTTTTGGGTATTTTTGTTAATTTTATATTTTTGGTTATTTTTCGTTATTTTTATAACTTTTTTGCAGAATGTTATTGAGAGGAATTTATTTATAAAGCAATTGGAGGATAGTTTCATATTAAATCGAAGTTGACTTCAAAATCTGCGAAATATCTTTTATTTAGGAAAAGTTCATTTCTTTTATTTTATGTCCTTTTGAAAACCTTATAACTTTTGCACAAGTATTTTACAACCATAGTTTTAAAGATATTTGACTATATTAATTAAAATAAAACACAGTATATATCAATGTGCAACGTGTAACCCCTATTGAATACTGCAACTAACAGAAGATTAATATAAAGATTATTTTACACAATTTCTTACTTTTCAGGTAACAAAACATATCTTTCAGACATAGCAAAAAATTTAAATTTAAAGGTACCTCGAGTACAATTAAAAAACATTGATGAACAAATAAATTTAGTCCATAATTCTCACAGCACAACAAACAACAGTAATAATAAAGGTAAAGTATGCAATATTGACAGTAACAATAAATACATGTTTTAATGATATACTCGATGCAATGTTACTTATTTACTTTATTTAAAAATTAAGAATAAGTTTTGGGATCTTAGATTTTTCTTTAGTATTCTATAATAATGTATATTTTTCAAAATTATGTAATTATTTTTTACAGCTCTAAATGCAGTGATAAACAATATTGCTGATTGCTCAACGAGCATTGTCGAAAATGATGAATTGTTTTCGACAATGCTCGAAGATACATTTATCTTGAATTCTCCAGATATAACAAATTGCAATGATCTTAGTCATAGTACCTGCAAATGTGATATATCTAAAAATAATACGTATACAAAAAATAATAATACGTATACCAAAAATGATAATAACGGTAAGCTTTATGTTATTTATTTTTAATGCAACTAATTTGATTAATAAAAGAGTCCAATTGTAAGCGATCAATCTATTGGTCTATAACATCTTAGATTTTTCTTTAGCATTCTATAATAATGTATATTTTTCAAAATTATGTAATTATTTTTTACAGCTCTAAATGCAGTGATAAACAATATTGCTGATTGTTCAACGAGCATTGTCGAAAATGATGTATTGTTTTCGACAATGCTCGAAGATACATTTATCTTGAATTCTCCAGATATAACAAATTGCAATGATCTTAGTCATAGTACCTGCAAATGTGATATATCTAAAAATAATACGTATACAAAAAATAATAATACGTATACCAAAAATGATAATAACGGTAAGCTTTATGTTATTTATTTTTAATGCAACTAATTTGATTAATAAAAGAGTCCAATTGTAAGCGATCAATCTATTGGTCTATAACATCATATTGGTTTTATAATATCACTTTTTTTATTTTTATTGAAAAATAATTATAAAATTAGTACAAATGGTATTTTTTGTGCTTACATTTTGATTTATTTTGTAAACAAATTTTTATTCTTAATATTTAATTAAAAAGAGATTCTTAATGAATATAATAATCTCGTTGAAAATAAGTTTATTCTATATCAAAGAGTCTATCATTAAAATTTGAGTTCTAAGGCTTTCGCGGCCCTAATTATTATCAATGTTTATGGCTTCCAAATGAATGCCGCATCTAGATCCAGCATTCTGCCGACGTTTCGCAAATGTTTCAGTTTCCATCCTCAGGGCTAGGTAGCTTCGGTACTGTACCGGATAAAGTATCGGAGCTACCTAACTTTGAGGGTGCAGACTGAAACGTTTGCGAAACGTCGACAGAATGCTGAAGCTAGACGCGACATCCATCCGAAAGCCATAAATATTGATGTCATTAAAATTTGTTATGCCTGCAAAAATATTCAAAATAAATATGTATACAGAAAATTTAATTTATTAAAAGATTGTTAAAAGGAAAAAGATTTATTAAAAATATAATTTTGTTTTTCTTTATTGATTATATATATGATTATACATATATTATAATATATTAATTTCAAAACAATACATTTACAGATTTAAATAATGTTACTTATATTATAAATGATATTGAAGAATTCAATGTTGAAAATATTAATATTAGTACTAATATTAGTACTAATTTTGAAAGCGATGTTAATAGCACTAGGGATGGTAAGCAGAATATCATTTTTAAGACTATTTAATATAAATCTAAAATATCTAATTTAATTTGTTTCTTATGTAATAAAATAATTTTAAAACAATTTTTTAGCACAACTCAAAAATTTTAATCGTGATACTATTAGTACTGAAAATTGTGATGATACTACTAATATTAATACTAATAATATTAGTACTGATAATTGTGATAATACTAATACTGATTCAGAATATGAAAAGGCTGATAATGATAGTAATTATGAACCAAGTTCGGATAGTGATATAACAAATAACATTGAAGAAGAAAGTGATAAACAAAATAAAAGTGATAATAATAGAAATGAAACAGTTGATAGTATTAATACATCAGCAATAAGCGTACGTGCATGTAATGATGAAAATATGTACGTTTCTGTTTCCAAGCCTAAAGGAGCACAAAAGAAAAATTTTTGCTTTTTTTGTAAAAAATTTCAAAGTAAAATTGCTAGGCATTTAGAGACAATTCATCGCAATGAAGAAGAAGTACAGAAATTTTCTATATTACCAAAAGGTTAGAAAATAAAAATATTGCATATAATTTGTCGTAAAAAGTTCTTATTGTCTGATATTTTATTATTTTGCACTATTTTAATAATCACGTATATAAATATACACGATGTCTGATAAATTTTGGACCAACGCTCGCAAATAAGTAGAGCACAGTAAACCAAGCAAAAAAGTCCTTCATTTTGCAAGTTTTACAATAATTATTGAAATATTAATTAATAATTGGCAAATAAACGCGCGTCTCGCGCGGCTAAATCATGAGATGTACGCTCGAGACATGTCAGCGTGAGTGTCGCACGGCAATGCGAGCTTTCTGTCCGCTCGTTGCTCACGCGACTCTCATTGAGCGCATGATACAATAAGATATAACATTCCCATAGATACGCAGCATTGATCAATCAGAAATGATCCCAAATGTTTAAAATGAATATGACCGCAAATATTAAATGCCTCCGTTTGACATTGTTTTAAACGTATGTATGACATGTAAATCAGGTTATTGTTAATTTCTTTAAAATAGTAACAAAAAAATATTGAAATTATAAAATAATGTTAAAAATGTTAATGTTTATTTTTATTACAATATTTAAATAAGTTTAATTACATTTTGACAATATGTAATTGATTTGGTATTTCAATCTTGCGGTAAACATTTGGGATTATTTCTGATTGGCTGTCCATTTATGCTGCCGTCATTATGCGCAATGTTATACCTGTCTAAGGGCTACGGTCCGAAACACGCTCACAGCGCTATTAGCGCACATTTATCTATAGTATACATAAGGCGTATTATAGATAAATGCGCTGTGAGCGTATTTCGGACCGTAGCCTTATTGTATCATGGTTGAGCGATCATTCTTTTCGTTGCTATGCGACATGTGCCGCTGTTATGTCTAGAACGTACACACAGGGACAGAAATGCCTTAACACATAAAGTTGTACACATATCGCAATACATTTATATATTTTGCATATACATGTATGGAAAATGCATATGTGTTGCGATATGTGCACAAATTCATGTATTAAGGCATTTCTGTCCCTGTGTGTACGTTCTAGGCATAACAGCGGCACATGTCGCGTAGCAACGAAAAGAATGATCGCTCAACCATGATACAATAATTTCTGTCCCCGTGTATACATACATACATCCCATGATCTAGCCGCGCCAAATATGCGTCAATTTGCCAATCTTTTTTATTTAATATCTCGATATTGATTATTGCAAAAATTGCAAAATAGCAAAGGACTTTTTTGTTCAATTTATTGCGTTCTACCCGCTCAAGAACGTTCGCACAATCTTTATGAAACACCCTGTATACACAGGGTGGGGCATTTAAAGCGTTACAAGCCATTATCTTTGAAAGTATGCGTCGAATTAAAAATATGTTCAAAAAAGTTTTGTGACTTCGAGAGGGACATAAGATGGTGTCTTTGGTTTGACCTTGGATAGTTCGTTTGAAGATCACGTAAAGGTCATCTTTAATTTCTTAAATGGAACCTATTTTTTATTCATATTTTTGTAGCTTACCTCAGAAGCTTTCCAAAACACTATAATCAAATGTTTTTTTTAAGTACTCTTCGAGTTATAAGGCTCCAAATTTGCAGTACTTTGATATAAAATACAAAATATTTCATAAAATATTTAGTTTTCTGTAGTCTTACCCTAATAATTTTTATGCACAGAATAATGAGACAAAACTATTGGTGCAAAGAAAACACATAGTTATCGTCAAAGAAAAATACGCAATTGCATATTGCGAATAGCATAATTTTTTTAAAGATAATTTTGCATTTTTTGCACCAATTGATTTGTTTCATTATTCTGTGCATAAAAGTATTAGGGGTAAGACTACCGAAAACTAAATATTTTACGAGATATATTGTATTTTATATGAAAGTACTGTAAATTTGGAGCCTTATAACTCGAAAAGTACTTAATAAAAAAACATTTGATTAGAGTGTTTTCGATAGTTTTTGAAGTAAGCTACAAGAATATGCAATAAAAAATAGTAGGTTCCATTTAAGAAATTAAAGATAACCTCTACATGACCTTCAACCGACTATCCAAAGTCAAACCAAAGATATCATCTTTTGTCCCTCTTGTTGTCATAAAACTTTTGTCTGAAGATATTTTTTATTAGACGCATACTTTCAGAGATAATAGCTTGTAACACTTTAAATGCCCTACCCTGTATATGTATAATATATATATTATATACAGGTACTTTAGAACGAAAGAAGATTATAGAGACTCTCCGAAGAAATGGCAATTTCTTATTCAATACTGATCCATTATTAAATAATGGTGAACTTATTGTTTGTAGAAGACCACAAAGCAAATTAAGCCGTACAGCAACTGATTTTACATGTTGCATTAAATGCAAAGGATTTTTTACTAAAAACAACATTAGACATCACTTTGCACAATGCAGTGGCAAAACAGGATTCAGAGCAGTACAAGTTTTGGGCAGAAAAATTACTGGTCGTATTCATAATAATGCAAGCCATGTGTTAAAAAACGTCATATTCCCTGTACTCCGAGATGATTTGGTTACACGGTCAATAAGATATGATCAGTTATTAATAACATATGGGAATAAATTAGCGGTAAAATATAAACATTTACATCAACATGACATGATTCGCTCGCGTCTTCGATTGCTTGGAAGATTTTGGCTTACAATGAAGAAGTTCGACAAAGATCTAGAACAGTTTAGTTCTATTTATGATCCATTACATTACGATGACTGTATTAAATCTGTCCAAGAAATTGCACAATTTGGACATAGATAGAGATAACAACATTTATAAAGCACCGGCAACAGCTTCTTCTTTAGGCACTTTATTAAAACAAGTTGGTAACTTATTTATAACTAAATGTATAAAAACCCACAATTACAAAGAAAAAGAAAACGCTGAAAATTTTTAAAAAATTCTACAAGAAGATTATGGTACAACTATCAATAAAGTAGTTGAAGAAACTCAGGCACAAAAAAAAAGACAAAAGAAAGTTATATTGCCAAGCACAAATGATATAAAAAAATTATACAATTATTTACATCAAAAACGAAAAGCAGCATATGATCAACTGAAACAAGGATTTACATATCATGCTTGGTTGAATTTAGCACAAAGTATGCTTATATTGGTTCAATTATTTAACAGACGTAGAGCTGGCGAAATCGAGCGAGTTCTTATCGAAGACTTCCAATCTCATACAGGCATCAACGAAAATACACACAAAGAACTATATAAATCATTATCATCAGCTTCGCAAACGGTAATAAAAATTATTTTCCTGCAGAGATTTAAAAAATTTAATATTTAATAAATTTAATACAAATAGATTCTTTGTTTAAAAAATATTATAAAATCCCTGATGAGTTTTAAATAATTTAATATATACCAATTTATTTACAATTATTCAATCAAAAAATCAATTTATTTACAAAATTATAATTTAACTATGATTTAAATTATAATTTAATAATGATTTTTGTATATTTTTTATATTTATTTTTCTATTTATAATTTACACATTTAATTTTGATAATTATTTTTTATTCATTTTAAAATACTTTATAATAATTACATATAAATATTTAAGGGACAATGTAATAATGTCACTTATTATTTTCAGCTCGTAAAAAAATATGTAATTTTCTCAATTCGTGGCAAACTAATGCGTACTGTACCTGTGATTCTACATTCTCAATTACTGGAATGTTTACAATTGATCTTGAAATATCGAAAAGATGCCAAAGTACCACTGCAAAATCCATTTCTATTTGGCATTCCAAATGATAACAAAAAACGCTTTAAATATTTACGAGCATGTGTTTTATTACGTAACTTTTCTGAAGATTGTGGTGCAAAATTACCTAGTTCTTTGAGAGGTACCCAACTGCGTAAACATATTGCTACGTGTTGTATAACTTTGAATTTATCCGAAGATCAAGTCACTGATTTGGCAAATTTTATGGGACATGATAAAAATATACACAAAAGTCATTACCGGCAACCAATACCTGAATTAGAGATAATACGCATTACACTATTCTTAGAAGCAGCACAAGGAGGCATTGAAGAAGAAAATGAGAATTGTAATGATAATAGCGATGATAATGATCAAAATAATGAAAATTCTAATGATGAATTTGATGTCGAAAGTGAGAAAGAAAATATAAATAATACTTCTTTTGAAAATGATACATCACAGAATTTAACACATACAAGCGATTTCCTGCAATCATCAACACCTCAAATTATTTGTGCTAATATTACAAAATCAACAAATCCTTCAACTAATAAAGGTCCAAAGAAACATAAAAGTTCAAAAGTGGATTTTTTTTCTGAAGAAGAAGGCATGTCAGTAAAGGAGAATAAGAAACGACGTAGTAGTAAGTAGAATAATTTATATATATTTATTAAAACATGTACAGGATGGAGCATTTAAAGTCTTACAAGCTATTATCTCTGGAAGTATGCGTCGAATAAAAAATATGTTCAGACAAAAGTTTTGTGACTTCGAGGGGGACATAAGATGGTGTCTTTGATTTGACCTTGAATAGTCGTTTAAAGGTCGCGTAAAGATCATCTTGAATTTCTTAAATGAAACCTACTATTTTTCATTACATATTCTTGTAACTTTATCTCAAAAGCTTTCCAAAACACTATAATCAAATATTTTCTCATCAAATACTTTTCCAATTATAAGGCTCCAAATTTGCAATACTTTGATATAAAATACAAAATATCTTGTAAAATATTTCGTTTTCGGTAGATTTACCCTAACACTTTTACGCACAGAATAATAAGACAAATCAATTGGTGCAAAGAAAACGCAAAGTTATTTTTAAAAAAAATTATGCTTTTTGCAATATGCAATTGCATATTTTTCTTTAAGGATAACTATGTGTTTTCTTTGCGTCAATAATTTTGTCTCATTATTCTATGCATAAAAATATTAGGACAAGACTATCGAAAACTAAATATTTTTCGAGATATTTTGTATTTTATATCAAAGTTCAACTTATGTCCCCCTCGAAGTCACAAAATTTTTGTCTGAACATATTTTTGATTCGACGCATACTTGTAGAGATAATAGCTTGTAACACTTCAAATGCCCCACCATGTATATTATTTATCAAATGTCAACGGTCAAAAAATTAGATTGCATATGTACACACGGGGATAGAAATGCCTTAACACATGAATTTGTGCACATATCAACATATTTATATATTTTGCATATACATGTATGGAGAATGCATATGTGTTGCGATATATGCACAAATTCATATGTTAAGGCATTTCTGTCTCCGTGTGTACTTCGATTTTAAACTCTATTAATTTAAATTCCTGATTTTTTATAATATGTCTAGCAACTCTTAAATACTACAATATTAATAGCACAAATTTTATATACATATAATAGTTAATAATATACTGAATAATTTATGTTTACTTATGTTTACTACGTTTATTAATAATTTGTGTTATACAGATACTTTTTTTTATTATTTAAATGTTGTAAATTAATAATATATAAACAATTTTAAATTATTTATGTATATAATTTAGTTAATAATGTATAAAAAATATATTTGAAAATATTTATTTGTTTTAATTTTGTGATTAAATTGTATTTCAAAAGTGTAAAAAAAATATAAATAAATATAGCATTTATAAAAAGTTTCAATATATTTAAATTTTTAAGAAAGAATTTTAAAGTATTATATTTCCATGCTTTTTATTTATTTTACTATTATACTATTTACTTTTACTATTTACTTTACTATTTACTATTTACTTTACTATTATACTATTTACTATTATTTATTTTACTATTATATTAAATAATAAAAGGTATCAATTTTTATGATAATGTTAAATTATAAAGCATTTTTTATATATGTTATCTATCTGCCAAGATTTTGGAAGATTAAATCTCTCTGTATTTTTTAGCGTCACCTTATGGCCGAACTAAAAGGATTAGATGGAACATAGATGAATGCAGTATTATCTATAAAGAATTTAATACTTTTTTCTTAAAATCGAAACTGCCATCTTCAAAGGATATTTTGCGCGTTAAATTAAACAATTCAGCTTTACAAAATAGGAGTGTCGCTCAAATCAGAACATGGATGCACAATTATATATCTGGAAAAACCAAAAAACGTACATTATAAAATTATTTTATTCTCATTATTTTTTTCTTATAACGTAGTTTTTTAATATTTTGAGAGATATATTTGCATTATGAAGAGAAAGGTCAATATACATATACATATATGTTATTGAATATTTTAATTGAAAGACAGATAAAACACAACATATAAACACACACACACACACACACACACACACACACACACACACACAACATCACACATACACACATGCACAACACACACACAGTAACTTTTTAAAGATTTTTAATAAAATATTTAGAGTCAAAAAAATTTTATTTTAAGTTTCTGATATAAATGGTTAGAACTTAACAAACTCAATTTTTTATATTGATCTCTTCACTTCAATGATAACAAATATACGTGTGTAATAACGTAAGTAAATTTTTAATTTGCCAAAATACATTATTTTATTTTTAAAAAAAGAAAATGGCAAACTTACAAAATTGACAGTACATAATTAAGTTTTTTTATTACATAATTATTATTAATATGTATTACAATATATTATACTATATAATACTATGTATACATAATATATTATACATAATTGTTTGTGTTGAAAATTATATTAAAAAGTAATGCATACAATATATTATTTTTATATTAAAGAGTAATGCATATAATGTATTACTTTTATATTTTATAAGCATAAATATAAAATTTATGTTGCGGATCGTACAAATTGTCACAAATATCTATTAGAATAAATATTTATATATATACTATATATACTATATATTGTATACTATATATATTTATATATATATACTATATATTGTCTGTGTTTAACGTTTTTATTTTACATACTATCTTTTTGCTATAATAATATAAAAATATTCAAATTTAATTTTTCTTTATCTTATATTAATTTAAATATGATATATGTCAATAGCATAGAAATATATTATTATTATTCTAAGCATATATACATATATATTAATGTGTTAGATTTTTAAACGTTATATTTTACATTCAAATAAATTGACTAATCACTAAGTTATTTGCTTAAGGCTCCCGAGTAATCACCACGATCGTACCGGATTGTAACGTCAGAAGCGAGAAATGACACGCCGAAAATAATTGCGTGTCATTTTTAAATAAAAAAATATTTTAATGAAAAAAGACTACAAATCGTTTTAGCACACTTATAGAATTGTTCGAAAACTAAGCTTTTCCCTTAACAGTTAATAAGTAACCGTAAAATGAGTGTCAAAGTAAATAGGCTTCCGAGTGTCAAAGTAAGCAGACTTACTTTGACACTCATTTTACAGCTACTTATTAACTTTCAAGAGAAAAGCTTAATTTTCGGACAATTTTACAAGTGTGTTGAAGCTATTTGTAATCTTGTTTCACTAAAATATCTCTTTATTTAAAAATGGCACGCGATTATTTTCGGCGTGTCATTTCTCGCTTCTGACGTCACAATCCAATATGGCCGCAGCGACTACTCAGAGGCCTTAACTAAAGCCTGCGGCACACGATACGATTTTTCGTACTGGATTGCTTACGAGAACCAATTAGGATTAAAGCCAACGGCACACGGTACGATTTTTCGTAGTAGATCGCATACGAGTTAGCCACTACGCATGAGAGCGAGAGAAAGCGAGCGTCTTTCGTGCTCTCTCACTCTCGTGCTTAGTGGCTAACTCGTATGCGATATACTACGAAAACTCGTACCGTGTGCCGTTGGCTTAAGCTTTAAGTCACTTGATCTAAAATTTTGCATCCTTATTGGCTCTCGTAAGCAAACCAGTACGAAAAATCATACCGTGTGCCGCAGGCTTAAGCGGGGAGCACAGACCATTGCATAACGCATAACGCATATGCATAAGAAATTTGATTGGTCCGTTAGCATGTGCATAAGGAATTCGACCAATCGAATTTCTTATGCATATGTATTATGCATTAGCCGGCGTCTACAATGAAATTTTAAGCCTTAAGCCATAAGAAATTAACCAATCATATTCGCTTATTCTTCTCAAATTGAACTGTGATTGGTCAATTTCTTACAGCTTGAGGCTTAAAATCTCATTGTAGACGACTTATGCAAAAGTCTGTGCTTCCCGCCTAAGGCGGGAGCACAGACCATTGCATAACGCATAACGCATATGCATAAGAAATCTGATTGGTCCGTTAGCATGTGCATAAGGAATTCGACCAATCGAATTTCTTATGCATATGTATTATGCATTATGCAAAAGTCTGTGCTCCCCGCCTTAGGCGGGGAGCACAGACCATTGCATAACGCATAACGCATATACATAAGAAATTTGATTGGTCCGTTAGCATGTGCATAAGGAATTCGACCAATCGAATTTCTTATGCATATGTATTATGCATTATGCAAAAGTCTGTGTTTCCCGCTTTAGGGCCCGAGCACAGACCATTGCATAACGCATAACGCATATGCATAAGAAATCTGATTGGTCCGTTAGCATGTGCATAAGGAATTCGACCAATCGAATTTCTTATGCATATGTATTATGCATTATGCAAAAGTCTGTGTTTCCCGCTTTAGGGCCCGAGCACAGACCATTGCATAACGCATAACGCATATGCATAAGAAATCTGATTGGTCCGTTAGCATGTGCATAAGGAATTCGACCAATCGAATTTCTTATGCATATGTATTATGCATTATGCAAAAGTCTGTGTTTCCCGCTTAAGGGCCCGAGCACAGACCATTGCATAACGCATAACGCATATGCATAAGAAATTTGATTGGTCCGTTAGCATGTGCATAAGGAATTCGACCAATCGAATTTCTTATGCATATGTATTATGCATTATGCAAAAGTCTGTGTTTCCCGCTTAAGGGCCCGAGCACAGACCATTGCATAACGCATAACGCATATGCATAAGAAATTTGATTGGTCCGTTAGCATGTGCATAAGGAATTCGACCAATCGAATTTCTTATGCATATGTATTATGCATTATGCAAAAGTCTGTGCTCCCCGCCTTAGGCGGGGAGCACAGACCATTGCATAACGCATAACACATATGCATAAGAAATCTGATTGGTCCGTTAGCATGTGCATAAGGAATTCGACCAATCGAATTTCTTATGCATATGTATTATGCATTATGCAAAAGTCTGTGCTCCCCGCCTTAAGCGGGAAACACAGACTTTTGCATAATGCATAATACATATGCATAAGAAATTCGATTGGTCGAATTCCTTATGCACATGCTAACGGACCAATCAAATTTCTTATGCATATGCGTTATGCGTTATGCAATGGTCTGTGCTCCCCGCCTTAATATACAGGGGGTATCCCATTTTAAGTTTCAATATCTCAAGTCTGCGGCACACGGCGTTATTTTATCTGCTGGATTGTTTGCGAGTTTCTATGCTGGCAATCTTTTTTTAACTAAACTGGAAATTATGTAGTTTGCTGATCACGCTGCTGACTGATCTGCTGAATTTTCTTGAAAATTCAGCGGATCAATTCGCAATCCAGTAGATAAAATTTTACTATGTGATACAAGCTTTAGAAACATTACATCAAATTAAAAAATCACCAAAGGTTAATGGATGAACGTTGATCGTTCCATTACAGATCACAAGATTTTATTAGCGGAGACTATAATATTCAACTCTCGCTTAAGATTCTCGTGTTTTGTAAATGGATTTCCTCTTAACATTTGATGCAAACTGGACCCCTGGTTTGCAAATTAGTGCCAATGAGTTATTTTTGCCTGTTTAAAATTAAGACAAATGTGATATAATATTAGTGGAATATGCTTCTTTTAAGTTGAATGGACAGAGAAAAAAGATATACTATTTAAAAATATTATCTTATCTACTTAGTTGCACGTTATTTCACAGCTGATGTTGCGTAAACAAAAATGTATTATTTCCAGTCTAGGTTTCATTTTACATAAAATAGATTGATTAATGACTAGAAAGTGATTAGGCTCATACGCTCAATGCATTTTGTGCCTATACGACATATACCAGTGCTAGGATATTTATTGTGCAACTAATTGTAAGATAACTAAGTACACAAGATAATGTCTTTAAATATTATCTTTTCTCTCTGCCCATTCAATCTAAAGGAAGACTGTATTTTAATGGCAGCTATTATTCTGATAAGACTACTTACGAGTAATATCTTAATGTCATATCTTAATGTTATCTACTAATATTCTATATCATGTTTTAACCTTAAACAGGGGAAAGTAATACATCGGAATTAATCATTTGCAAATCAGAGATCCTGCTTGCACGGAATGTCCATTTACAAAAATCCATTTACAAAGCACGAGAATCTTCTAAGCGAAAATTCAATATTACAGTCTCTGCTAATAGAATCTTGTGATCTGTAATGGAACGATCAACGCTCATTAACTAGCAGTCTGTTGAAGAAATAATAACTTTGCACTGCCGACATGTTAGAAGATCGAGTAAACTTTTGTATTGATAATATATATCAGTGTACAGTGTTTATTAATTTACATGTCCTGGGGCCTTATTTTGGAAACTGAAAAATTTAAATATGTGAAAATGATGATATACCATACCTGATTGGTGTGTATTTTTATGTCAATTATCTGTTCACATGATTTATAATTTTAGACAGATTTTCTATTTAAATTTTAGACATAATTTAAGATAAAATTCTATTTATAATTTTATGTCATGTTTTAATGTATGTGTGTATTTCTATATATTTTATTTTGTATGTACTTTAGCTATATTATTAATCTTCTGTATTACACGATACATAAAACTTGTAATTATAATTCGAGACAGAATTTTAGTTAAAATCATGTATTATGTCATATAGAAAAAAAATATTTCAATGTATAAAATACGTAGAGAATAAAATATACTATATCAGAATACATATACATTAGAGACATATGACAGATAAAATTATAAACAGACTTCTATCTTGAATTATACCTCGAATTATAAGTATCATATAAATAAATAGACATAAAAATACATACCAATCAGGTACCATATAGCGTCATTTTCGTATATCTAAATTTTTTCACAGCTTCCAAAATAAGGCCCCAAGATGTACATAAATAAGCACTGTGTGCATTGATATATATTCCCTAACTAAATAACAATACAAATGTTTACTTAATCTTTTAACACGTCGGCTGTAGGAAGTCATTATTGTTCCAATAGGCTGCCAGTTAATAAGCGCTGATCGATCCATTACAGATAACAAGATTCTATTAGTGGAGGCTATAATATTGAACTCTCGCTTAAAAGATTCTCGTGCTTTGTAAATGGATTCTCTCCTGACATTTGATGCAAGCTGGATCCTTGGTTAAATTAGTACCGATATGTTACTTTTATCTGTTTAAAATTCAGACAAACGTGATGTATTATTAGATAATAATATATTTTATTAGTAGACAACAATATGACATTAAGATCTTATTCCTATAATGATCTTATCAAGAAAATTGTTCCTATTAAAATGCAAATACTCCTATTAAAATCTTCCTTTAAGTTGAATAAACAAAGAAAAAAAATAATATTTAAAAATATTATACTTAGCTGCACAAGTTATCCCAGCACTGGTTTGTGTTGTGTAAGGACAAAAGTGCACTTTCCAACCCAGATTTCACTGTAAAGAAAAGAAATCGATTAATGACTAGAAAATGATTAGAGCTACATTGCATACACTGTTGCATTATAAAAAATTATGAAATTATAACAAAATATTCGATTTTGATTTAAAACGTGTTTCATTACATACCTTTAAGAAATTGTTCCATTTTGTTAAAATAACCAGGCACCTTCATGCCTACTCATTATCTTCGTAGGACGAACAAGATCTCGAAAACTCATAGATATTTGATGATGTAAATACAATAATAAGATATTAATAGACATTAATAGACATTAAAGACAGTGACACACAACGCGAGGTTAGGATATCTGTCACGTATGCAGTAGACAACGTAGAAAAACGCCTCTTGTTAGGATATTTTTATTATATTTATTAGTGTTTCTTTTTACATTGTTTACTGTGCATATGACAAACATCTTAAACTCACTTCAGTTTAAAATATTTGTCATATACACAATCGGCAACGTAGAAAAACGCCAATAAATGAAAAAAATAATATTCTACCTTATCTGCTGCATGCATGATTAACCAATCCGTGTGTGACAAAACCGATTAACTGTCAATACTGAAAATCTATAGGGTGTCTAAGGTGAACATCGGACCAAAGCTCGTGAGCGGATAGGGTGTAGTAAACGGAAAAAAGTCCTTTACCATTTTGCAATTTTCGCAATAATTATTGAAATATTAATTTAAAAAGATTATTGATAATTACAAATAAGCGCTCGTTTTACGCGGTTAGACCGTGAGATGTACGTTTTAGATTTGTCAGCGACACTTGTCGCACGGCAACGAAAAGCATGATGGTGTGACAAAAGTAAGTAACGCGCCAGCAGCAAGCAGGCTGAAGCGTATACCTCTCGCCCGTTCGCTGCTGGCGCGTTTCTTACTTTTGTCACACCATCATGCTTTTCGTTGCCGTGCGACAAGTGTCGCTGGCAAATCTAAAACGTACATCTCACGGTTTAACACCATGGTTTAACAAAATGCCTGTTTGTCAATCTTTCTAAATTAATTTTACAATTATATACTGTATATACTGTATACGCAAAATAAGAAAATATATTATACAGGAATGTCTACACTAAACATCGGACTAACGCTCACGTTCTAGCTGCGCAAAACGCGCTCTTATTTGCTAATCTTTTTTATTTAATATTTCAGTAATTATTGCGAAAATTACGAAATAAGGACTTTTTTCAGTTTACTACACCCTACCCGATCACGAGCGTTGGTCCGATATTTATTGGATACCCGGTATAATATATTTTCTTATTTTGCGTAATATGCAGTACATAATTAAAATATCAAAAGATTGGCAAACAGCAATTTGCACGATTAGATCGTGAGATATATGTATATACGTTTTAGATTTGTCAGTGACACGTCGCAGGGCAACGAAAAGCATGGTGGTGTGACAAAAGTAAGGAACGCGTCAACAGCGAGCGGGCGGGAGGTATACGCTTCAACCTGCTCGCTGCTGGCGCGTTCCTTATTTTTGTCACACCATCATATTTTTCGTTTCCTATTGTGTATATAACAGATATTGCATAATCTGACGTGAGTTTAAAATATGTCACATTTTTTATATGCACAGTAAGCAATATGGAAAAATATCAATAAATAATAAAAATATCCTATATTCTATATTCTAGTTTATATTCTATACTTCTATATTTCATATTCTATATTTTATAGCTTTATATTTTATATCATGTTTTCTATAATCTATATTTCGATATTCTATATTCTATATTCTACTCTATATTCTACATTCTTCTATGTTCTATATTCTGTATACGTGACAGATATTCTAACCTCGCGTGTGTTTATCACTGTCTTAATATCTATTAATATCTTATTATCGTATTTAGTATCAAACATATCGGTGAATTTTCGAGATCTTGTACTTTTTACAAAGTGATATTGAGTAAACATGAAGATGCATAATTAATTGAACAAAATGGAGCAAACAAAGTTTTCAGAGGTGTGTAATAAAGCACATTTTAATTAGAGGTGAGTTTTTATTACATTTTTAAAATAATTCTTTGTGTAATTCAAGAGTGTATGCAACATAAGCGTAATCACTTCTTAGTCATTAATCAATCTCTCTTACAGTGAAACTTGGGCTAGAAATATTGCATTTTTGCATTTATGCTACATATACCAGTACTGAAACAACTCTTGCAACTAATTGTAAGTATGCAAGATAATGTTTTTAAATATTATCTTTTATTTCTGTCAATTCAACCTAAAGAGACTGTCTTTACATGGTAACTATTATTCTGCTAAGATTACTGTAAGAATCTTATTGTCAAGCTATCCATTAATAATATATAGCATGTGTGTTTTAATCTTAAACAGGCAAAAGTAATACAACAGCACTAATTTGGGAAACCAGGAATCCATCTTGCATGGAATGTGGGGAAAAATTCTATTCACAAAGCAGGAGAATCTTTTAAGCAAGAGCTGAATATTATAGTCTCTGCAATAGAATCTTGTGATCTGTAATGGATCGGTCAGCGCTTATTAACTAGCAGCCTGTTGGGACAATAATGCCTTCCTACTGCCGACGTGTTAAAAGAGTGAATGAACATTTGTGTGGTTATTTAGTCAGTGTAGTGTTTATTAACTTATATCTTGGGGCCTTATTTTAGAAACCGTGAAAAAATGTAGATATGTGGAAATGACTCTATAGGATTGGTGTATATTTTGATGCTCACTTATTTGTATGATTTATAATTCGAGACACAATTTAAGATAGAATTTTGTTTATAATTTTATCATGTTTTAATGTATATATGTATTCTATATATTTTGTATGTATTTTAGGTATTTAAATGTTAATTACACGATATGTAAAACTTCTAATTATAATTCCAAACAGAATTTTAGATGAAAAATTCATCATATAGAAAAAAAATATTTGAATTCATAAAATACATACACACACACACCCACACACACAAAATAAAGTATATTAGAATATACGTATACACATTACAATATGTCATACATAAAATCAATCAGAATTCTATCTTGAATTATGTCTCGAATTATAAGTCATGTAAATAAGTAGGCATAAAGGTATACATTAATCAGGTATCATAGAGTCATTTTCGCATATTTAAATTTTTTCACTCTTTTCAAAATAAAGCTATAGGATATAAATTGATTAGTACTGTGTAAATTGATACATATTCACTAATTAAATTTATTTTTTCACATTCATCTATGATTAGTTAATTTTTTAATGATTACTTGACCCGATTATTAGCTTTGATCCATAAAATTATATTACCCAGATAAGACGCTTTTGCAATAAATGCAAAATTGTTGCGTCTCTCTAATTGTACAGTTTTACAATAATTGTGATATGATTCTGCAAAACACATTTTTTTTGCGAAAAAAGAATGTTGTAATTATAAGTTATAAATGTTAAGAAAGTTATGAAAGAAAATTAAATAAGACATTTCTTTGTGAAATTTTCATTTAGAACGTTTGAACAATAATCATACAATTTTATGCTGTAATAGTTTTCATAATAATTACGAAATTAGTTTCTGAAATGTATTCAGTAATAATTACGTTAGATGAGTCGCTTTAATACTACAATTACTGAAGCATTTATTTTAGACACAATTTTACAAAGATTGCTACATGTTATAACAATTGAATTAAAAATAAACAATTTTTAAATTTAAATTTAGAATTATAACATAATATATTACACATTCTATTCTAAAATTGAAATGAAGCTAACATTCTTCTGCATGTCTTCCTATCTGGATAAATAAATGTGTTTGTTAAAATGTGAAGTAAATTTACAGTATTTGTTTAATGTCATCAAAATCGCCTTTATTATATTGCATGTCGTCAATCTATACAGTGTCGTGAAAATATCCCTTTCACTATTAAGGATTAATTTGACGACGTCGTCAAAGTATACGATTGACGATTAAAATTTTGGCGACCGTCGTCAAAATAGCCAGAAGTCGTCGAAGTAGTTAATGCATCCGAGAAATTGTCGTCAAAGTATGCGATTGACGTATATATAATAATAGAGTATTATTATTGTTTTTAAAACTATATCATAGAATAACAATCTTATTGCATTATATAATAGCTTTATAACAATAATTTGCTATATGACAATAATTAATATACTTATAGATATATTTTGTGACAATTTTCAAGACTTTTTGGACTAAAGATATTTTTCACAATAATTGATATCGGCAGTTTTCAGGATTACAATAGCATGCCATTGTGATCCTGAAAACTGTCTATACATATACAGGGTGACCCATTTTAACTTCCCCACCGGATTATCTTGAAAGGAATGCACTTTCTGAAAAAAAGTTTCAGATATAAGTTTTAGTATTTTTCCCTGGCTATTGAATGGCGATATTGAATTTGACCTCGATTGTGAATGTGAAAAGAAAAAATAT
>CABEGB010000572.1:21459-42433 GCA_901521435.1 Crematogaster levior | reverse complement strand
TCTGGACATTTGGGAAGAAGGCGAATGTTTTGCGACCTTTGCTGGAAGAAGACTATCCAGCTTGCCACATATTTATCGCCTCAACCCTCACGCACTTTTCTGCGTCTACTCTATCTACATGGATTTCTGAATTCCCTATTCTGGTGTCCCTACCTTTCCTTAATTCGTAAAGTGCCCTGTGCACTTTAAGAACGATATCTATTGGGGTCTCTCCCGCCACAACGCAGAGAGATTTCCACGACGCTGTGCGATATGCACCAGTCGCCGAAATTAGCGCTCGGCGCTGTATAGCCCTAAGTACCTTTATTTCACTTTCCTTACAGAGGTCTATCCATCCCGCAGCCGCATAGGCCACCGTTGGGACGAATGTACCCCTGTAGATGATGGAAAGTGGTTTAGAGCGCAGCCCCCATTCGACTCGCGCTACTCTTCCTAATCTGTAAAACAGCGACCCGGCCTTTTCGCTGAGATATTGGCAATGGGCTCTTACGCCCATGCCTTTATTAAAATAGGACACCAAGATATCTAACTACCTCTTTAAATTCTATGTTCCTATTTTCTATTTTAATAGCCGGTGGCTTGCTAAACTCTACTTTTCTTCTCCGCATTTTTCGTTTCCTATCCGGTCGCGCTCCTCCCCGTCTGCCTATTGGGGCCCTCTGTATCTCGGCGTTTTTGAGGATGATAGCCTCAGTCTTACGCTGCGAGATTTCGAGTTTGGCCGATCTACACCAATTGACGATCAGGTCAACCGCTTGTTGACCCTTGCTCTCGATCTCTTTTCGCGAGTCGCCTTCTATGAGGACTAGAAGATCATCCGCATAGGCGACAAAGTTGTTCCCAATTTCTTGTTCTAACAGTCGGAGGAGACCGTCGAACATCAGGTTCCAGCAGGCCGGACCGAGGACAGAACCCTGTGGGCACCCCCTCGTGGCCCTTTTGGATACCTGCATACTACCGTAAGAGATGGCCCCTTCTATCGTCGAAGTAACTCTGAAGTACTTCGAAAACGTTTTTGGGGCAGCCTCTCTGTTTCAAACTACGAAGAACTAAAGGCCACCACACATTGTCAAAGGCTCCGGTGATGTCAAAGAGCAGTGCGACGGCGTACCTCCCTTCGGCGGCAGAGACCATTCGCCGCAGCTCCACGACAGCGTCTTCCGCCGACTTTCCAGGCATAAAGCCGAACTGCCGGTCGGAGACTTTTCCCGGTGCCAGTGAAGTGCTCGTTAGGCGCGTTTTGAGAACTTTCTCGAAGAGTTTCCCTAACACGGAGAGGAGACAAATGGGTCGATATGATTTTGGGTCCTTCTCGTCTCTGTCTTCTCCCTTCAGAAGAGCTCTGAGAGAGCCCCCCTTCCAGGCAGAAAAAAAGACGCCCCACTGAAGGCACCTATTAAATAATCGCACTATTTGACCGGGGATGATTTTGCACGCGGTTTTCAGCACACTGACCTCTATGAGATCCGGTCCTGGTGCCTTATTATTTTTAAGAGTCCTAACTACCTGGGCCACTTCCAATTGCGTAAATTGCGAAGCATTGGCCGTATTTGGTGCTACTTTAGCATCTGCTCTAATTCTACTTTGCTCGAGTGTATCCTGATCTTCCCGGTCATCCGGAATGTGCGTATCTAGCAGGCGTTTGGCGGTTTCCTCCAAAGTCATGGTGGAGTACTCGCCTTGCCTAAGAGAACTCAAAACCTTTTCTACCTTTAATTTATCGGCTAACTGCTGGTAGACGAAACACCACGGCTTTTCGTTACCAGTTTTGGTGACAAAATTGCGCCAACTCGCAATCTTTGTTATCTTTACTTTACGGGAGTATTCCCGCAAAGACGAGCGGTACTCCCGTTTCCTTATAAGACGAATCTCGACGTCCCATTCCTCCTGGAAGAGACGTCTGAGCCGATAAACTTTCTTTTTAATTATTGTTAACTCTTTCGTCCACCACGGGTTGAACTTTCTAAACTGCCTTTTCCTAGGCATTGATGCTGTGCAGGCGTCCGTAAGGACCCCCGTCAGCGTTTCCGCCATCCTTTCCACATCCGCTGCCGACTCCAGGCCGAGGACCTCAAGTCGCGATCTTGTTAGATCGGTCAGGCTCTCCGTGAACCTCTCCCAGTTGGCTCGACGTGTGTCGAACTTCCTGTTCGAGGTACTCGAGTCACCGCCTGTTTCTCTCGGCACCCTCAACCTGATGTCTACAGCGTTGTGGTCGCTGGTCGTCCAGTCACACCTGACCTTCCATTCCCCGATGAATTGGTTCATGGTGGACGACGCCAGAGTCACGTCGATATATGACTGACCCCTTGCCGTCCAGTAGGTAGGTGGCTGTCCTGCTCGATTGACGACCAACATCCCAAACGCTCGAATTAGGTGTTCGAATTTCTCACCTTTGTCGTCGGTTCTCTGGGGACCCCAGAGGGACGATCGAGCGTTGGAGTCTACCGCCACTATCAGCCTCTTCCCCCTCAGTGAAAGAAACACCATCTCGAGGTGCCTGAGGTGCGTCTCAATCTCGTCGCTGTGCTGGAAGTAGCACGACGCAACGTAGAAGGAGAAGCCGGGAGCTTGCACTTCTGCACAGACGCAATGTGCAGTGCTAAGCTGCGAGACGAACATCATTTGTATATTGGGATTGCAGATCGCCACCGCTGTCCACGGATGGTGCGAACGCACAGCGGCAATCCTCATCCCCATCCCTAGTCCGTAAAAGGTGTGGCTCTGACCCTGCTTCCTAACGTATGGCTCCTGTAAAAGCAGGACGTCAAGTCGCTTCTCAGTCACGAGCTGACGCACCTCGCCTGTTACCACAGCTGAACGTCTCATGTTCAGCTGTAGCATCCTAATTCCCGTGGTTGCTGCCGAAGAATGGGATTTGGCAGTCCTACGCGACGACGAGGCCGATTTTTCTGTTGGCCTGGATACTACTAAACCCTCTGGAGAAGCCTCTACCAGATTTGCGATAGCTGGGTGGGATTGGTGGGTATTCGCGATTCTAGCCTTATTCCGCGTGTTATATCCAGTCGTGCTGATGACTGCCCGACTGGACTTCTTACCTACTTCATTTCCTAAAACGGTTTTCTTCGGCCTAGCTTTTACTCTAATCTTGCCTACCTCTGTGACTTTGTCACACCTATCGAGAACAATTCGGACAGCACGAAGGCTGGTTACCTGGGGCTGCTCCCCGCCGCGCATTGCGTCACGCGCGCGCCCGGGCGCAGTTCGGTGAGTCACTCCTGAGGAAGCGGAGGCCACCACCGACCGCGCGGATGAGCGAACGCGCGACCCGGCGCCGGGGACCCCCCTTGCTTCCTGGGTTTTGGCCCAGTCTGGCTGGAAGCGAGAAGCCAGACGGGCACTTCTCCTCACCGCAACAAATAAATTTTTAAAATCCATGCTTAGTCCCACGAGTATGGTGGAAAGGAGGTTGAGCGCTGCAGAGCCACCATTACAGCGCCAAGCCTAACTACAACGGGGGGACGGCAGATACCCCGAAGCGGACCGTTAACGGCTGCGCTATTTAATCTCCCCGCAGTCAAGCACCCTCGGCACGGTTCCTAACACCTTGGCGTTGAGACCCTAACTACGACCTACTCTAAGCAAGTGGGCTAACCAGCCCGTTTCCCTACTCTACAACCTAACGAGAAACCCTGAAAATAAAAGAGGATTAGGCCCCCGGTTCCGTCGCCGCTGTTCGAGATCGTAATCTCTCCCAGCAGCGCCGGGCCCGGCTAGGCCCTTACGTGGCCCCTGCCACAGCTCCGCTCCATCCGCGCAGGCAGGCCCATGCTCGGGCCCGTGTGGGGTCTCGCCTAGCCGACAAGACGAATCCCCAGGCCCGGGCACAAGCCGACCCGCGCTTCAGGATCCCCGGAGAGTGGCGGAAAGGAGATAGGCCACGGGACGTTTTGGGTTTATTTGGGTAGGAAGCAGGGAGAGGAGAAGGGTTTTGCCGCATGGGGGGCCATGCTTGCCACATGAGAGTCATTTGGCTAGCTTTCGCTAACACCGGCTCGTGGCAATGCTGTGAGAGTCTCGGATGGGAGAGGAGGAGGTTTTGCCGCATGGGGGTCATGCTTGCCACATAAGAGTCATTTGGCTAGCTTTCGCTAACACCGGCTCGTGGCAATGCTGTGTGAGTCTGGGACGGAGGGGAAGGGGACGTGTCGGGCACTACCTCCTCGGCTCCAGCCGGGCGGCAGGCTGTCTTAATGGGTTCAGCCACTCGAGCCGCCAGCCCGCGCCTTCTGCGCCTCGGCAGGCCGCACCCGACACACCCAAAGGGATGTCACTACTGCTGATTGGTTACCCCGGTACGGGGCATCCGGCGACACCGATCGTGGAGGTTACAGCCTGTGACATGGGGCAAGAGAGGCTGTGTATTCGCGTCATTGCCCCTCGCCGCCGGTAGATAGGGACAGTGGGTATCTCGTTAATCCATTCATGCGCGTCACTCAATTAGATGACGAGGCATTTGGCTATGTTTCGATGCCAGGGCAGTACCTCCGCAATATATATGCGCAGAGGTCCACCTCCCCGATATCGATATTGCAGGGCTATTTGCTGTTGGTGTTCGCAGGCAACACCCTGGAGGTAATATATGAACGAAGCCGACTAGCGGCTTTCCTCCTCGACATTCATACATGATTCATCCTCCGCTGTCACGGCGGCACCCAACTCTACGTGCCTTCCGTCCATGCACCACTTGCGGCAGAAGCCATGCTCCTACCAGCCATATAACGGGTTGTTATTCCGTTAAAACGTTTCCAATTCAGCCATGAACCCCAGAGGACACGAGTCGTGAGCGTACGAAGCTGACCCGTGGTAAGGCCTAATCTCCGCATCTCCTCCTCGCTCCGAGAGCTCCAGACTCCTCGCCATGAGATTGTCAAGGCGGTAAAACGAACATTTTCACGTGGCACTCCTGTGCGATTCGCCACGAGGTCTGCTAGATCATCACTTGAACGGTACTTGTGGACTTTCCGCTCATGGGAAACATTTAACGCAGTTTCGCTGGATACCACTTGCGCGTCAACGACCACTGCCTCACCACCCTTGGCAATGGTCAGGTCGGGCCGCCTCAATCCGGCAGAGGTCGAATACGCTAATTCCGCATCGACTTGCCATCCCTTCTGTTGTAAGAAGTTACCAACTTGACGACATAGATCGTTATGTCGCAAAATTCTCCCTCCGTGCGTTCGGAAGCAGCGCTGAACGCAGTGCGCTGGCGTCTCAATCTCGAGACAACCAGCGCGACAGTGAACATTGCGCCCCTCACGACCTCGGGATACTCTCGCTCGAGACGGGATGCACTGAGCCCGTATGTGGTGATAGTGCACGTAGTCGGCTCCGGGTATGGAGTCGGCGCCACCCGACACCCAATATGAACTCAGCTTGGCCGAATTCTCGGCCTCCCTGAGCCCGTTCCCATCGCACGACTCGCGCAACCAAGCTGTACAATGCTGTCTGAGCTCGGCGGTTGTTGTCACCCTGCTCCCGCGAACCCGCATTTGGTTTTCACACCAAACCAACTGCCTCGCCACATACGTGGTTTCGGCAGCGGCGCAGGCCGCAGGTAGAGTGCTTCGACACAACCGTCGCAGTCGGTTGTACTTCAAGATAGGGATTAGAGTTTTAAGCAGAGGCATACCAAGCCCGCCACTCTGTATCGGCGCATGGAAATATCCAGCAGGGACATCATGGGGAAAACGCAGCCACCGTCTCACTGCGGTGCGTACTACGATATCCATACCCTTGAGAGTTTTGGCGGAGACTGTTCCTACTACCCAGCGATGATAATATCGTGGGAGGAGACAGTCCCGTAAAAGCCTCAGCCGCTGTTGGGGCTTCAAAGGCGCTCTCGTTAATTGCTCGATGGCCTGAGCTAAGGGAGGATCGTTTGCGTATTCCCTAGCACCTTGGTACATGCATCCCAGATACGCCCAGACATCGACCGGGGATCTCTGCGTTATCCACGCTCCCCCCAAGGTGAAGTTGGGTGTTATGTCGATCTTCACCTTTTTGTCTCTGCCCGACGCCACCATGGAAAGCACGCCTGTCTTCTTTGCGTTAATGTTCAGTCCATTGACTTTAAAGGCGTTATCGAGCCTCGTCAAGTTCTCCTGCAGACCATTCCTGGTAGACGCAAGGAGCACAATGTCGTCAGCATAGCCTAATGCGCTGATGAGCCTTGCACCCATACGGTATCCAACATCCTCCGAGAGAATTCCCAGTGCTCTATCTACGACCAGATTGAACAGTAGGGGCGATAACGGATCTCCCTGTCTCACACCACGGCCGATCTTTATGGCCGCACCTTCGTCAGTGCCGGAACCAGTGCCGTGTATCACCGTCCGTGCACTCGAATAGACAGCCCTAACGTACTCTCTAAACTCCCGTGGGAGCCCCAGTTCTTGGAGAGTCGCATGGATAGCGTCGTGAGCCACAGTGTCGAATGCTTTCGACACATCGACGCATGCAAGATGGAGTGTGCGGCAATGTCTTCGGGCGTCGTCCAGCACGGCAGACAGGACGGTTACGTTTTCGCAAACGCCGTCCACCGGTCGGAAACCCCTCTGACGATTGTCAAAAATATCCAGGGCTGCTAATCGTTTCGCCAAGATTTTATGAAGGTGCCGTGCAATGACGGATCCTATACTCAGGGGTCGGTATTCCGCCGGTCCAGTGCGTTCGGATATACCTCCCTTTTCCAGGAAAACCGTCCTAGTGGCTGTGAGGGACCAGGGCACCGTCCCTGCCAGGAGCAGCAGATTGAACAGAAGCGCGCGAAGATCTGGTGGAACAGCGTCCCACATCCTCGGCGTAATCTGGTCCAATCCGGGCGCAGTGCCAGTCTTTACAGAAGTCCCTTTAACTTCGGCTGGAGTTATGGGACCCCAGAGCGAGGACTTATCCACCGCAAGAACTGGGTCCGCGGCGGCGCCCTCACCGAGACCTTCGAGGTGTATACCTCTTGCTCTCGGCGGAAGGCTCCGGCCAGCACTCGCCACTTGCGTCGATGTCCCATACGACTCACGCAAGGCCGTCATATCTCCATCCGCTTCACTGGGCGTCTCCATAACGGGACGCCAGTAGTCGCGGAATTCGATAGTGGACGGACGCTCGCGCACGGAGCCGCCTCCGAATACATGCGACAAGCAAGTTTTGAGGTTTTTCTTATAGAGAGTCTGCACATGTGCAAACTCTCTTCTCCTCCGCTGCTTCCTGTTCTCTCGTGGCTCACGTTTGTCTTGTGTTCCAGGAGGACTGCGCCGCCTCGCCGAAGCGCGCTGCGGAGGACGCACCGCTGTCGGCGGGAAGATCGCGCCGATCCATCTCTCAATGGCCTCGACGTTCACGACCCCCGACAGGAGAGCTTCTCTCGCGATGGCAACGAGAGTATCGGCCTGGTAAGCTCGACGTTGGACTATGCTATATATAATGTTCGTGATGATGTCCCGTAGTCTCTGAGAGGTGCTCTGCCTGGCAAACCTCGAAATCGAGGAAATTAGGGTTAATAAATGAGAATACACTCCCGGGCTCTCGGATGGCTCGGGTACTGCGTGCAAGAGTGCGTGGAAGGGCCGTTGTTGCCCCCAACGGGGTCGTAGCTGGCTCGTCTAGGCAAACCATTGACGAGGCCATGGGTAACTCTGCTCAGGGGCAGGCCGAGGTGCGTTTTCCTCCTGTCCCGTCTCTATGGTCGCAGGGGCGGCATCGGCTCCTATCATCGCCGCGCCAGCCCCGTCGCCCTCATCGATCACTGTCGTACGCCGCGACAGGATCTCTTGGCAGAAGCCTCTAACCATCTCGCGATAAGCCTCTTGTCGACGC
The DNA here is from genome assembly GCA_901521435.1 of Crematogaster levior. Classification (NCBI taxonomy): domain Eukaryota; kingdom Metazoa; phylum Arthropoda; class Insecta; order Hymenoptera; family Formicidae; genus Crematogaster; species Crematogaster levior. The sequence continues at coordinate 34,597 of CABEGB010000572.1, read as the reverse complement.
TTACCCTTAATGGCTTCGAGACTCCTATTAGGGAAGCACCTCTGTAGGTGTTGGTTCATGAAGAGTACTTCCCCAGCTGAGGTGGCTGTAGCCTCAGCGCGAGCCATGAGACTGACTTCCTCCGCAGACCATCTGGCTTTGACGCGCTCGACGTCGACAGCGCTGTTGGCCACCAAAGGGTGAGCCCGAACAACGTGAACTCCTAGGCCACGCTTGGTCCGAAACTCTCCTGGGCAGTGTTCACAGCGAAACATATCTTGGTTGCCGTGTTCAACCATATCTTGGCTGCCGTGCTCAGCCGCATTTTGGCTGCCGTGTCCAGCCATGGCCTCGTCAATGGTTTGCCTAGACGAGCCAGCTACGACCCCGTTGGGGTCCGGGGCAACAACGGCCCTTCCACGCACTCTTGCACGCAGTACCCGAGCCATCCGAGAGCCCGGGAGTGTATTCTCATTTATTAACACTAATTTCCTGGAGTACCCTGGTACAACTCGTTCAACATTGAAACAGACCCGTTTATACAAACGCTCGGGCCAGCTCGTCGGATTCGGAAGTTCGATGGGTCAATTGAGCAACGCATGTTTAATATACAACAAAGACAATTTATTACATTAATCGGACGATACACTATTATAAAGAAGCGCGATATTATATATTACAATATGTACAAGAGCCGCAGAGTGGATGTACTATGTGTGACGCGTGTGGTAGCGAAGTACGTCTGCGGTGAATGACCGCGCACGCAGCGGGCGCGTGTTTCGGTGCGACGCGGTATTACAGTATCAGCGTTTAAAAGGCTACGACGTTTACCCGAGTTTAAAGCCCGTGCCGAGTCGTGGTGACGACACGGGTACGTGATAGCGCGGCGCGACGCAGGGAATTGGGAAATCGTGCGTCGTGACAGGAGACGGTTGGACCGAGAATACTCGGCGATAGCGGAGAACACTCCACTGTGCTGATCGACGTCTCAGGCACGGGATTATGTGCTGCACAAGAGAAGTTTCGACAGAGCACACTCTACCTCACGTCTCGTATCGTATCGGAATCCTGCAGGTGGCAACGGCCGAGAATTCTCGGCGGAGGCAGAGTACTCTCTACCACACGCTGTCGGTACCTAGCAGGTTTTAGACGAGAAGGCGACGACCGAGAACACTCAGCAGAGACCGAGAGCGTTCGACCTCCTGGTGCTGTTGTTGAGGAACGGATTCTAGGAGCTTAGCTGGCTTAGGAGCATAGCTTGAGCATAGCTTGCTGGCTTCGGTTTGTAGCGTCGGCTGGATTGCTCTGGAATCGATATCTAGTACATTTCGAGCGTCTTTTTATACCCGGAAAAGAGCTCGAAATTCGCGGAAGGGAATCATCCCCCGTCAGCGGAACGTGAGCGGGGTATCGGTGGGAGAACGGTCCCGACGTCATGCTCACGCTCGGTTGCGGTCGGATCTCTCCGGGATCGCTCGGCTTTCGGTTATCGCGAGGCTGTGTGCCTCTAGCATTTAGTGATACTGATTAAAAAATGGTGTGGGGTGCACCGTGCCCCGTGTGCCGCTTCCGACGGATATTCGGTCTGGCGGAATGATGCGTTTTCCGGGGTGTATCGTTACAACATAATCAATTTTTCTATCTGAGAAATTTCACCTCGCGTCTCATTTACCATTGGTGTGATACACAATAGAGGCGTTTCATTTCCTTGATCAGATTCTTCTCCACTGCTAGATGATGAAGAGATTTCGTCATGAAAATCTTCATCAATCTAGTTGGAAATAATAGAAGACACCACAAAGAGCATATCACACCCCATTTTTAAAACAGTTCAAGTGCGCATGAGCCCATTCTCTATGTGCAGTAAAAGCACGAGAAAAACGGAACGAGCCAATGCGCTCATGTCATGCGCTGCCGTCCATATGGTTCATACATGAAACGGAACGTACCCCAAGATCACAGGTAAGTTAACTGAGAGGCCATCAGTGAAGGAAAGAAACGAGATCGAAACGGCGAGAGCACCAAGATAGACGCAATTCGGAAAGAACGAGGATAGGTTAAGGGAAAGATGACGTGTCGAGAATTTCCTCCACCAAACAGAAGATCCGACAAGGGACATTAGCCTAGAAGAAATAGAAGTACGTGAAAGTCAATTAGAACCCGTAAATTTATCGTTTAGCCAGATTCAAGTGCAATTGTTAGAGCTGAGTGAGACAGAAGAACTTCTCGAAACAGATCAGTAAGAAGACGATGAATTCGAGGAGAGGGTTTTACGAGCAACGGTCGGTTTAAAAAGGCTGAAAATTAAAATAACGTCCTTAGTTACAAAGGAAGTGGAAGGCAGCGCTACTGAGAATGAGCAAGTGAGTAGCCGAATAGAAGGTGCTCGAACCCCGTGGGGTGACCCCAGGGATTCGGAGGGCGGAGGGGGGTCGGAGAGCGGGGGGTTTTACGGGGGGAATGCCATAAGAGACGAGAGACAACAGACGAGGGCCCCTCAGCGTCCCCCAACGGAGACGTGGTGGGGGATGCCATGGGTTTGAATCCCCACATGGGGTGGGGGAGAGAGCTATGGGTTTGAATCCCCACATGGGTCGGAACGTTCCTCGCGGGTGCGTGGTGGGAGGCAGCCATGGGTTTGAATCCCCACGTGGGTTTGAATCCCCACATGGGTCGGAACGTTTCCAGCGGGTGCGCGGGGGACCTTATCGACGGAGTTCGTGGGTTAGAAACCCGTGGGGTGTGGTCGTCGTCATCGACGTCCGGGAGACACGCGCTTATCGCGTATCTCCAGTCGCGACGGCGCCTTTTTCGCCGCACGTTATTTTTTTCCAAGAAATCGCGTTTTCCCGTCGATTAACGTGGCGTTTTCTCGTCCGGGAAATTGCAGCTTTTTGCAACGGATTCGCGTTTCGACGACGGTGGAGCGACAGAGGAGCGTCCGAAGTAACGACGGTATAAAAGCGTTTCCATCGTCGTTCCGTTGTTTCGATTCGATTCGACGCTCGATTCATCAGTTATTCTTCGAATGGACAGCGATGTGGAGACAACCGCCATAAGCGATACGAATAACATGTTTTGCGACGAGAGGTTATCGTCGAGTTCATTCGCGATAAGCGATACGGATAACTTGTTTTGAGTTATCGTCGAGTTATCGTCGAGTTCATTCACGATCGAACGCGATCGAGGAGATTCGATTCTCGAAACGTGCGCGTTGAAGGAGGACGCTCGATGGAATTTATTGATTTATCACTTGAGGCGAGAGATTTGTGCTCGGAGCGCGCGAGAGAAATTGTGGATAGAAACAACGATAGCGTGTAGCTGTAGAGCGAGAGAGTATATGGAGAGAGTACCAACGAAGAATCGGGAGATTCGACAACGAGCGGCGAAATTTAGAATTCCGATGGATAACGAAGGTTAGACATTGTGGATGTCAAAGCCTAAGTCGTAAATGGATGGGAACGATCTTTTTGAGATCGCGACGAGCGTCGTCGACGCAGACGCTCGTCGCGCGTGGGAACGGCGGTGCGACGAGTGTCTGGAGTCGTTGGGAGAGGAGTGTCGTCGACGAAACAACGTTGGAATGGTGCATTCTCTGGTGGCTCGAATAGTGCGATTGGAAGGTGCAAGAGTCGAGTTGCGACGACATTTTGAGGGCGTGGGCGCTGGGCACGTTGATGGAGAAGGACACTCATGGGTGGAGATCGATACAGCGTTCGATAACCGAGTATCGACCGCCGCGGTGATAAACCGACGGCACATCGAACCTCGACGATTTTTTGACGACGTGAGAGGCACGGTGCTCGAGAAGGTGCGCGACAATCTCGAAAGACACGTGTGTTTAAAAATCAATACTATATTTAACGGAGAATTTGTCGCGAATGATCAGACCTCCATGAAGAGTATCGTTACGAGGAATCGACAGCTTTTCCGTACCTCCGATTTGCGAGAATGGTACGACAGACACGTGGTCGACGTGACTCTGACGGGTCTGAAGAAGTTTCAGGAGCGCGACAGCGGATGGGCGTTGTCGCGCATATTGAATATAGTAGTGAACATTAACAAGTGTAATTCCATGCGAGCGGGATGTTGGATCGATATGCCGCGATTTGTAGAACTAAGAAAAGCGATGATCAACGTGCGAACGACGGAAAACGCGTGTTTCGTATGGGCAGTGATTGCAGCGTTGTATCCCGTCGACAAACATGTCGATAGACTCAGTCAGTATCCCGATTATCGGACTGTGTTGAAGCTAGATGGTATCGATTTCCCATGAATCTGAAACAAATCGGAAGATTCGAACGTCTCAACGATATATCGATCAACGTGTTCACTCAGAAGGAGCGGAGCGGTAACGTGACTTTTCCTCTGCGACTCGAGGACGCGATCATTCCTCTGCGACTCACCGATGACAAGAGAGATACTCACTTAATCTATTCGTCAGCGATGACGACTACGAGCACATGTGGAACGTGTGGCGACGTTTTCGCGTGAGGGATCTCGGGGAGTACAGTGATCTGTATCTGAAAACGGATGTTTTGCTATTAGCTGATGTGTTCGAAAATTTTCGCGAGAACAGCATAAAGAGTTACGGTCTCGATCCTATTCACTATTACGCGTTACCGGGATATACGTGGGATGCTATGCTGAAATATACGGGCGTTCAATTCGAACTTCTGTGTGACATCGATATGGTGATGTTCGTGGGACACGGCGGTTTGAGTCAATGTTCGCACAGGTACGCGCGAGCCAATAACAAATATCTCTCGACGTACGATCCGTCGAAACCATCGACTTATCTGATGTATTATGACGTAAATAATCTGTACGGTTGGACGATGTGCGAGCCGTTACCGTATGCGGATTTTCAGTTGGTCGCCGACCCCGTGAGTTTCGACGTAATGTCCATATCATCGGACTCCGCCGTCGGTTACATTTTGGAGGTAGACCTCGCGTATCCGCGAGAGCTCCACAACGTCCACGCAGATTTCACATTCTGTCCGATTCGCGACGCATCTTCCGGCAAGCGATGCGATAAGCTTTTAGCTGTGTGATAAGTTGCGTTATGTAATACACTATCGCAATTTGCAACAATGTATGCGACACAGATTGCGCTTGACTAGGATCCATAGCGTCCTGCGATTCGCGCAATCCCGGTGGCATCGCGGATACATCGAGTTGAACACGGCGTTCAGGACTCGCGCGAGCAACGAGTTCGAGAGAAATATGTACAAATTTATGAACAACGCGGTATTTGAGAAAACCATGGAGAACGTGCGCGATCACGTCGACGTGCGTCTAGTGACGCGCTGGGAGGGAAAATTTGGCGCGTAGGCGATGATCGTCAGACCGAATTTTCACAGTCAAAGAGTCTTCACCGAGAACTTGCTAACCGTCGAACTGCGCAAGCTCGAAGTGAAACTCAACAAACCCATTAACGTTGGCATGTGTATCCTCAATATATCCAGAATGCGTTTCTACGAATTCCACTACGATTACACCTTGTTTTTGTATCGAGATAACTGCAAAATAATGTACACGGATACCGACAGTCCGATATATTGTCTCGAGTGCGACAACGCGTACGAGGATATAAAACGTTCCTTAGAAGAATTCGACACGAGCAATTATCGCGAGAGAAACGTGTACGATATGCCGCGCGTCAACAAGAAAATCCCCGGTCTGATGAAGGACGAGAATTGCGGCGCGGTTATGACAGAATTTGTAGAACTGAGGGCAAAGATGTATGCATCAAAAGTACAGGGAAAGAGCGATACGAAGAGGATAAAAAGCGAGAGGAGTGTCGTCGAGAGAACAATAACGTTCGAGGACTTCGCGCGATGTCTGAGAGACGACGGAGCAGTCGACACGCCAGTCGTGCTTGCGTTCGAAATTGCACGAGGTGTACACGGTTTCCGAGAGAAAACTCACTCTCAGTCCGTACGACGATAAACGATACGTCGTACCCGAGTCTCACGACACTTTGCTCTGGAGACATTACAAGGTACCGCAATAAATAAAAAAAGCTGCATGTATACTTTTTTATTGTTTACATTCGATGAATAAAACGATTATTATTATAAAACAGCTGTTTTCTTTATCTACGAATTGTGCGAATTATCCATTCCTAGCCACTTCACGTATACCTCGTCACCTCTTTTTTGCAGCACTTTTTCCACCAGATAAACATCGGGATCGGAGAGCGCAGCAACTGGTGTTTGTAGAACCCGCCGGCTATCGAATCCCAGCGCGAATCGCTCAGCAGATAAGTCACGGGATTGGTTCGTTGCACCTTGGCGACGCGGAAGATCTCGATTGTCCATTTGGGGGTGTAGCCCTTCTCGAACATCATTTTGAATTTGCTCACGCGCACCGGATCGTTGATTTTAAATTTCGCCGGAGCGGCGATCTTCGCGCAACTGTACATCGTCGACAAGAGTCTCTCGACAACGGTCGGCGTTACGTCCGCCTGGCGCATTCCGATTGTTCGATGATTGTACGTCGTCAGCAGATTCGGCAGCGCGTCGATCCACGCGTATAATCCGTTGAGCGTGAACAGTTTCCACATATCATTCTTGAGCGTGCGATTGAATCTGTCCACCACCGACGCTTTCATCACCAAGAACGTCGAGTAGTGATTCACGTTGTGTTTCGTCACGAGATCACGCACGTTGGCGTTGTAAAACTCCTTGCCTTTGTCGGTCTGTAGATTCCTCGGACATCGCGCGCTCTCGCGAGAAATTCTGGAGAAGGATGTGATCACTCCGCTCTTGTGATCACTTCTTGACCGCTCTTGCTCTTGAGCGGTAGTGTCCATGGGTGCTTGCTCAACACGTCGATGACCGTCAAGATGTAATTGTGACCCTTGTTGCTTCGCGCGTAGGGGCAAATTTCGACGACGTTGGCCTGCCACAGATCGTCGTACCCGCGCACCACTACGCGTTGTCGCGGAAAATTTCTGTGCACCGGGGCGTGCAACTCCTCCACAAGTCTTTGTTTATCGTCGCTCATCTTTGAAAGAAACGATTATTCCGAAGGTTTATTGCCTCGCGAATTCTTCGAGTTCTTGAAGTTTTCGATGTCCTGTATGATCGTTTTTGATATTGTGAATACCCACTTCCAACGCTGCTATCAGGTTTTTTTCACGAATACCAGCAAAGTGCCTATCGCGTCCGTTACGTCTTGTCTGTTTGCGTCGAATTCTTTACTTTTTTCCTCAAGCTTTCGATCCTTTTGTCGTGAATATCGGTGATCGATTTGACTCTCGGCCCCTCTTTCGACGCGTCGTTGACGTTCTTCTCGAGCGCTTTTCTCGTGCTCTTGATTTTGCTCTCGCACGCTTCGATCGACCTCTCTTCGCGCTTCGACAGATCGTTCACTTTTCTCTCGATCCCTTCGACGATAGTCACTATGTGCTTCTCGAGTATCTTATTCAACTCGTCGATCCTGTGATCGCAAGTCTCATCTAGCCGTTTGTTACGTTTTATCAAATCATCGATGCTATTGTCGAGCGTATTTTTCAGATTATTAACATTTATTTTTTCGACGATCGATTTAATACTCTTTGACGATTTGTTCAATAAGACATTCATGCTTTTTACGAGTTCGTCGTAAAACTGCCGGAACTCGCCATCGCCTCCCCGAGATCTCACTTGACGTTTCGGATCGAGTCGTCGATAATTCTTGTTCGTCGCGTCAGTTTCGCTATCGGGCGTGCCCACGCGCTGTTCCCTCGCGTCGAATTTTCCCTTGGCGCTCAGACACAGCACATTGTCGCGCACGTAATTTCGCACGAAATCGACCAGCGGTCGCGATCTTTCCCGCGCGACGTCGCGGCTGCCATGTTTCGACGGCATTCCGAATTTATTCACAGACATGACGTCGCTATCGCGTGAGGCGCACTACCGATGTGACCGGCACAACGGTTCAATTTATAATCAATCCAGTCTCTCGAAGCTCATCGAGTATCGACAAGATCTCGTTGTCGTGAGCGTTGTTGCCAGCGCGATGAGAGGCGTCGAGCAGTCGCAGACGATCCACGAATTTGTTGATGTCGTCCCAGTGAACGTAATCCACTTTGTTATCGGTCACTCTTATAACGAATGGCACGTTGCCCGCGCCGCTCTTCTTCCGGCCGCTCACGAGCGGTGCGATGATGTGTTTGTACTTGTATCCTTCGTTACCCATGATGGGCATGCTCGCGCTGCGGTTACGTCTGTGAGCGTTCGTCGCTAACAGTATAGCTTTGTACTTTTGCATATCATTGTCGGTGTAGATGATGTCATCAGGAATTCTCTTGAAGATCAATTCGTATAAATCGGGCGTACCCGCGTATCTCGACCTATTATCATAGCGTCGTCCTTGTCCACGTCGAAACGGCGACCACGTCGCCGAGCTTGGTCCCCTCTTCGTCGAGATACACACCGTACACGTAAAGGTGCGAAATCATTGCAGCGAGAAATCGCTGGCGACTTGGGAGAAGTGGAGGGAGAAATGACGCTAGCGACAAGTATCTGTCGCTTTTCTCCCGCTACATATTCATGTGGCGACAAATCGCTAGCGACTAAATGTTAATATTTTCAGAAGTATTGTTTTTTAAAGTGAACAGCTATAAATGAAAATGAAGGTGACAATACGTTCTAACGAGATGTATTCCGCTGTTTGTACAAATATTTTAGAAACAGCAGTAACAAGAGCAATCAGGAAGCGACGGTTAATGATAGCAACTGCTGTAATGTTGGAGTTGCAAAGAATGCAAAAGAAGCGGAATTACAAAAAGAAGCAGTATTGGGTAGCTCCATATTTAAAAGATCGTAAAGACCATAGTTTTTTTCACGTATCCATCCCTAAACTGACATTCGAAAATGGCATACGTTACCATAACTATTTTCGAATGTCGGCAACGCAGTTGGAAGAACTATTATTATTAGTTGGAGCACAACTGCAAAAGATGTATGTTGTTCGAGAATGCATAGAACCTAAAGAACGCTTGGCTTTAACATTAAGGTTTGTTATTTTTTATTATATATAATATGTAATACGAAAATATATGTGCAAAAATGTTTAATTTGCTTCTATACTTCTAATGTTTCAGATATCTTGCATCTGATGATTCAATGGTATCAATGTCGTACCAATATCTCATAGGAATTAGCACAGCAAGCAATATAATTCGAGAGACGTGCAAAGCAATATGGGATATCTTACACCCGTTAGTTTTACCATCTGCACTAACTGAATCAGAGTGGTTAGATATTGCGCAAGACTTTGAGGATAGAACAAATTTTACCCATTGCATTGGAGCCATCGATGGAAAACACGTAATCATACAAGTGTGTTTTTTTTATATTTATCTCTGAAGTAATAAGAATTAAAGAATTAAGGGTGATGATATCCTTTATAAGCAATACTTTTTACCTGAAATACTTTAAAAATTTTATTCAATATTGTTTCAGTGTCCCAACAATGCCGGTTCCACCTATTATAATTATAAACAATCTCACAGTATTGTTTTATTGGGTATTTGCGACGCAAATTACATTTTCCGATTTGTGGACATCGGGATATACGGCCGACGAAGTGATGGTGGAATTTTTGGAAACAGCGCCATAGGGAGAAATTTTGATTCTCAACGCATGAATGTACCAAAGCCAGCAGCTGTTGAAGAAGGTGGACGAATTCTACCATTCTGCCTAGTAGGAGATGAGGCTTTCCCCTTAAAACCATATCTGCTTCGGCCCTACCCAGGCAGGACTGGATTGACTCCGCAGCAAGATATTTATAATTATCGATTAAGCCGTGCAAGAAGAATGATCGAAAACACATTTGGTATTTTAGTGAGTCAGTGGCGAGTGTATCGTAAACCAATTCTTGCTCAGCCACGAACTGAATTCATCGTGCAAGCAAGAGTGTGTCTGCATAACTGGCTCCGAAAAAAAGATATCGGAAAAAATATGTATGTCCCCCTAAACATGATTGACGAAGAAAGCACAGATTTAAATAATTTCCGACCAGGCACTTGGCGGACAATAATGGAGGATGGATGCGCATTTACAGATATCACTAATTGTGGAACCAACACCAGTGCTCAAGAATGTATGAAAATTCGTAATGAATTTTGCGAATTCTTTTATAATGAAGGATCAGTACCGTGGCAATAAAATAGGCATAAATAAGTGATTTACGTATTTTTATATCTTATTGTTAGTAATATTATTTATTTTAAACTAACAAGGAAACCTCTCGAAGTGGAAAATTCTGATTTTAATGAAACTTTACACACATGTAGGAGGGGTCAATACATGAATTTAGAAATTTAAAGTTGGTGCCATAAAACGATTCTAAGGGGTGAAATCACCCTTCATATATAGAGCGGTTGTTTACATTTCTCGATATATCTCGAAAACTATTGAAGATATCAAAAAATGTTTTATATAAAAGTTTCATGGTAAAATCATCTCTATTTAACCAGTTTAACAAAATTTTGAAAAAAAATTTTTTGAACAATATTTTTTCCAAAATTTTGGAAAAAAAATTTTTTTCCAAAATTTTGTTAAAATATTTAAATAGAGATGATTTTACCATAAAACTTTTGTATAAAACATTTTTTGATATCTTCAATAGTTTTCGAGATATATTGGTGTTCGCGAGCAAACGAAGGGCTCCGCTCAGCCCTTACCACGCTGCATTGCATCGCCTGTGTTGCATGGCCTGTGCAACATAGGTGGTGTAATGCAGCACTAACATACGTAGAGAGTAGCGGCAGTGATGTGTGTTACATCGCACACATTACTGTCGTTGCTCTCCATTCACGCTGCACGCGGGACTTATGCCCCAATCGCAATACGTCACAGAACTTAGCCGCGCTCACGCGGAGCGCGCTCAAGTAGCGAGACGGCGGCGCTACCGCTGTCTCAAATTCAAAACGCCTTAGTCATCGTCCCCAATTCGTTATTTATAATTATATTTATGTAAATGTATTTATTTAGACCTTTCCGAGCTTTTCTGGAGTGTTCTTTTTATGTCGTCATTTCCTTCAAGGGGAAGTGACGACAGGAAGGAACATTCCAGAAAAGCTCAGTATAAAAACGAATGCGAAGTGGGGACGAGCGCCAGTCTACCCAGAGCTTCTCGAGTACGACCCGCATTTCTTTTCGCAGTAAAACGCACATTGTGATTCGCACGTTATATCGGATAATCGCACTTTATCCGATCTCACGCGGTTTCGCGACAGCAAAGTCGCCTACTTTGCTCGCTTTGTACGCGTATTTTCTTGGAGTCGCGTGCTGCACGCGTTCGCGGAGCTCGTGTATTCACGCGTCTTGAACGCTTTCGAACTTGCACCTAGCGGTCGCCGCGGACTCGCACTGTCCGTGCTTCTCCAGTGCAATCTGAAAGTGTTAGCATTCTGTATATATTTATAAACTTGACTTATACTTTTGACTGTGTGAAATATACTCTGTTTTTATTTGTGCAAAACTTGCGTGTGAATTCTTTTGTGTGTGCGTGTACGTATTCTCCTAACGGCTCCATTCCGTATCGAACAACTGGAAAAAGTAGAGTAAAAAGTCGCTCTATATATGAAGGATGGTTTCACTCCCCTTAGAATCGTTTCTTAATAGCAATTAAACATTTCTAAATTTATCTATTTACTTTTCTTCTCCCCACATGTGTGTAATATTTCATCATAAGAACATCTTTCAGCACATTAATAATTTTGAAAAAATAATTTTTTGCATCTATTATAATAAAAGAATATTTATCGCATTATAATATGAGAAAGAAAAAGTTTTATTCTGAATTATGCTTATAATTCTTTAAATATTCTAATAGTTTTAGCGCCAATTAAAAATTTCTCTATTTATTCTAATATGTCTAATATGTTTTAATATGTGCCGATATATATATATATTTTTTTTTTTTTTTTTTTTTTTTTTTTTTACGTAGGAAGAGAAAATGCTTTACGCACACCTCATATCGGCCGGTCCGACAGGGTAGTGTGGGACTCTCCTTATACAAGTATACCCACTAAAAACTCTCCCTTGATAAATCTCTTTCATTCTTATAGAAGATTACATTATCCAAAATTTTCCATAATTATCTGATTAAACCAAATAAAAGTAATAATTACGTGTGAAGAAATCCCATGTGGCAGACAGAGTGCATTAATGCTATGGTTGATGATATTTGTTATAAGAGCTATTGCATCATATATATTTTTTATATTTTTTTATATTTATATATTTATATATTTTTTTATATTTATTTTATATTTTTTATATATTTTTTATTATTTATTTAAAATTTTTTAAAAATTTTATAGAGTTTTCTTCTTTTCTTACTTACGAGCAATTCTTATATTTCGTAGTATTTACAATCATGATACTCCTCAAAGAAATGATGCATACAAAAATATTTCTTACACCAGGAGCAACGTATTACGGCAGGTGCACCACATATAGCACAGCGTGGTATTTCTTGTATATTTTTTCCGGAGAAACAAAAATCCATCGGATTTTCGAATTGTGATGGCCGTTCTTCAATGTAGCCACTTTTAAACCAGGCATATTTAAAAAGTTTATGAAATCACGGAGAAGACAGCTGTATGTGAGTTAAGGATTGTAATTTAATGATATTATTTCTTAAATTGATATCATAATTTAACAACATAACGCGATCACTAAATGTCCTCACAAAATTTTTCCATATTCTAAATCCGTATACATCAAGGGGTTGTATAATTCCTATGGTTTTTTTTGGTATTGTTAAAATCCGTACGTCTTTATCTGTAGATGGCATAAGATGTTGTAAATGTGCAGGACAATGTCCGCTCCAAGAGTCTAATAACAACACACTGAAACTTCCCGTTGCGGGTAAAAATACATTTGTAAACCAAATTTGAAAGTGTTCTGTAGTTAATTTTCCTGATTTCGATGCTGCGATAAAAATATTTGCAGGCCTAAACAAAGTCACTTCTATGCGTGGTCCAAAACTTCCACTGGCCTCTTTCAATAGCAAATAAAGAGGTGATAGCAGTTGCCCGCTTGCAGAAATTGTAGGCATAATGGTATAACTATGTGTAATTGCTGATAGTGATTGAACTTCAGTTTCGACTTTTTTAACACCTTCCGTTGCCAATGTTCGGCCTGAATGTATTTCT
>CABEGB010000572.1:0-19070 GCA_901521435.1 Crematogaster levior | reverse complement strand
TTTAATTGCTATTAAGAAACGATTCTAAGGGGAGTGAAACCATCCTTCATATATAGAGCGACTTTTTACTCTACTTTTTCCAATATATCTCGAAAACTATTGAAGATATCAAAAAATGTTTTATACAAAAGTTTTATGGTAAAATCACCTCTATTTAAATATTTTAACAAAATTTTGTAAAAAAATTTTTTTTCCAAAATTTTGGAAAAAATATTGTTCAAAAAATTTTTTTTCAAAATTTTGTTAAACTGGTTAAATAGAAATGATTTTACTGTGAAACTTTTATATAAAACATTTTTTGATATCTTCAATAGTTTCGAGATATATCGAGAAATGTAAACAACCGCTCTATATATGAAGGGTGATTTCACCCCTTAGAATTGTTTTATGACACCAACTTTAAATTTCTAAATTCATGTATTGACCCCTCCTACATGTGTGTAAAGTTCCGTTAAAATCAGAATTTTCCACTTCGCGAGGTTTCCTTGTGAATCTGCTCGGTGGTGTTATATACATAAAGATAACCTCGTCCGTTAGAATTTGATACTATCGCTTCGCCGAAATATACTCCCTTTGTCGGCTCTGTCATATGTCCCTTTGTGTGCTTTGTCTGCTTTGTCATGCAAGGGAACGTATCCATTATTTATCGGGATTAGTGATAACGAAAGAAATAGGAGTAACAGTTCTCGGAGGAATAATCTTTTGTTCTTCCTGTGTAAACGGTACTATTAAATTATCAAGAAGTAATGCTTTACGTCCGTAATCCAAAGTGGCACTGCATTCTTTTAAAAATTCCGAACCTAAAATTCCTTGATATCGGAAAGTAATATTATCTGAGACAATATAAAATTTTACAATTCTTTTCAATATTTCTATTGTAATAGATCCGTAAGTTTTAACGGGAGTATGTGCTAGACCTCTTAAAGTAATATTGTCCTTTGTATCTATTGCAGGATTATTTAGAAAACCGATTTTTATAAGATTCACAGAGGATCCTGAATCTATCATAAATTCACATATGTCATTAAATTTATCAGAGGAAATTTTGATACTCGGTAAAGTGTCAACGTTTCACTGTTAAGAGGTGTGGTTTTGATTTCATTGGATGCATTAAATTCTGAAGTAGCGCAAGTTAACGTTAGATATGGTGCGGTAAGCTCTACTTCGATTGACTTCGGAAATTCAGTAGTTAAATGGCATGGCTTTTCTAGTCTTGAGTCGGGCGCGTCGATGTTGTAGCCGTCTCTTGTTTCGCGCCCTGTTCTAACGGACGGCCGTCTGCGTTTCCCGAATCCGATTGAACGGCTTTATAAGCTAACTTTTGGCATGTAGAAATATCATGTCCCGGGGATTTACAGTATCGGCAACTCGGAATATTAGGGTTGACCCGGTATTAATGATTTTATAAAAGGGCGCGGTACAGCGTCCGTAGGCCTTGTTAGAATTTGACGCGGAGCGTTATCAGTTCCCGTAGTTACTTGAGCTGGAAGTGGATCAGCGCGATAAGTTTTGGCGTAGTTAAACGCGCGGCGTATCGAGTCTCTCGCGCGGTCTCTACCTCTATTGCTTTAGAAATTTGTACAGCCCATTCAATTGCTTCGTCGAGATTACTTATTTGGCGATGTTCGATGCGAGTAATTATGTTCGATGGTAATCCATTAATAAATGCGTCAAGTACTTCGTTTTCAATTTCTTCAACAAAATTTCTATCTATTCCTCCTCTAGCACATCGATACGTATCCATTATAGCTGTACGTAAGTCTTTAATTCGCCCAGCATATTTAAGAATGTTTTCTGTCGGCAATTTAAAAATGTTTGCTAGCTCGCCGCGATATTGCGATACTGTTTTATGTGAAGCAAAAAGTGTTTTAAGTTTATCGATCAAAAATCGTCAACTGAATGATATTCATTACCTTCCGTTAACTGATATGCGTCTCTTTCTAATTTATTTACTATTAATTACTATTAATTGCACCAATGATGGTTCTTGATTAAGAGGTAATAAACGGCGCGCACGCTCACAAGCGCGAGAAAATTGGAAGATTGAAATTTTATATCCGTCATAATTAGGAATATTAGCAACGATGTCCTTTAATTTCAAAACCGGCGAAGGAGCGGGAGGTTCAACAGACGTAGAATTAAATTTTTCGTGAAATGCAGGTAATCTTGCAAAAGGTCGTTAATGCTCGTTAATGCTTTTTTCTAGATGTAGAACTTGTTCGGGTAATTTCTTTAATTGTATTAATTCAGCGTGCATTTGATTAAGCATTTGCATAAGAGAGTTTGCGTCAATAGATCCGGATAAAGTTTTTTGTAAATCTTCCTCCTTTTTACGCACTGCAGCGGCCTGTTCACGAATTTGTCTTTCTCTTTCATCTAATTGCTTCTGTTTAATATCGTATTCCGCGTCGCTGAGTGCGGCGGAAGAATGCGATCGCGTAGAATGTGCCATATTAAATGAAAATCAAATATAAAATATTAAATCGCTCAGTTACCTTAGCTATCCCACCGCTGCCACCAATAAATCTGTAACGTCTGGTGTTCCGACGTTCTGTGCTCCGTTTTATTTTTCCGGTCAGTCGATCTACATCGACTTTACCAGGAGATGCCCGGAAATTGATAACTAATCGATTAATAACTCTAACACTAGTAATAATAATGAAAATGGATGAATTTATTATATAAAACTCAGTGAACACAGTGAATATAATAAATAAGTGTGGATTTCTTGCCTTTTGAGCCCAATTATAGGAAAATGGAGAAAACTTACGAAATATAATAATAAATACACATTTCAATTACTTGTCAATAATTAATAAAATGAATAAATTATAAATAAATTAAATCAAAACAAAATTAATGTACAATAGAATTAAACAAAAATAAAACATAAAAATATAAATATAAAATTATACAATTAATCCCGGACGCATTTCAGACTCACTGAGTCCTCTTCAGCGGGAGTTAAAACAATCTCTACTTATATCTAAACGAGTTAATATACAATATGCTCATGACAGTGAGCATGTCGCAGTCAATAATATAAAATTAGGTTTCATAAAATCCATCGGGTTGTTAAAACGCAGTGAAGAAATAACCGTAAGACAGATAGTCCTCCAATAAGAAATTTAAAAAGTGCATTGTCAGAAGTTGGCTGTTAAATGGTAATCATAAGATTGTTAAGTCTCTAGTGAGAATATGGCAGTTATTGAGGATAGTTAAATAATTTTTCAAATACCTTATTATTATTCATCGTTGATCGAGACTGAACGGATCAGTCAGGAGAGAGATGACGAGCACACACACACACAATAATTCACGCAAGTTTGTAACACACAATGGTTTATATTTGCACAGAACAATAAAAGTTAGAGTATTTACAAATATTTACAGTGTTAACGTATTTACAGGGCGAACGCGGCTCAGTGCACGGCACTGGACACTGCACGGTCAGCGAGAGTCCGCGACGAGCGGCGCGAGACACACCGAACGTGTCGAAATGCGCGCGAACACAATTCGCGGGCGCGTGGAGCAGGCGACTCCAATACAGCGCGCGTGAATTTATTGGCAAAGCAGGCGACTTTGCTGATACGAATACGATTCGCGATAGAATAGCTAACTGCTCTTCTAATTGCGTGTGACTTTGAACTCAACGAAATGCGGGTCGTACATCGATTGCTCTCCGTAGACTGGCGATCGTCCCCACTCTGCATCCGTTTTTATACTGCGCCTTTCTGGAGCGCTCCTTCCCGTCGTCACTTCCTCTTTGAGGAAATGACGACAAAAAGGGAACACTCCAGAAAGGCTCGGAAAGTTCTAAAACAGTACAATTTTGTAAATATGATTGTAAATGGATCATTGGGGACGATGACGATGCCTTTTTGAAATTAGGAAGGCGGCAGCGCCGCCGCTTCGCTGCTTGCGCGCGCTCCGCGTGAGCGCGGCCAAGTACTAATGCGTATTGATAGCGGGACGCAAGTCCCGCGTACAACGTGAATGGAAAGTAGCGACGGCAATGCGTGCAATGCAACACGTCATTGCCGCTACTCTCCAAATATTTCAGTGCTGCATTGCACCACCTATGTTGCACAGGCCATGCAACACAGGCGATGCAATCCAGCGTAGCGAGGGCTCGGCGGAGCCCTTCGTTCGCTCGCGAACAATCGTGGACATAATTAAAGTTGTCGACTGTCACAGTGCTCAAATGTCTGTTTTATTATTACCAAGAGGCAATGACTAATGGAAAAGACTATATGCCGGTCATCGCTACACAGTTCACATTGTTATGAAAAGTAAATCGCTAGGACTAGGACAAAATTGTTTATTTCGATAATCGAGTGTTGAGCGAATCGATACTATCTGGGGAGCTTCAACATGATATCTGTATAAGCCTCATTCAAGCATTCCGTATCTCGTTGTAAATTGATACTTTCTTTCTGTGCTTTGATGTATAGCATTTCTGATATCAATCTTTTATTGTAATTTGCTTCTGTATCTAGTACCCTTATGTTATTCCAATCAAAAATATGGTTGTGTTGTAACATGTGTTCTGTAACTACTGAATGTTTGGAAGAGTCAAGTTTTATATTGTTTCTGTGTTCTTTTAATCTAGTTGCCAATTGTCTCTTAGTTTGTCCCACATATGAAGCCTCACAATCTTTACACTGTAACCTGTATATAACGTTGTTTTTCTCTAGTAATTGGGTTCGGTCTTTTGGGACCCTGATAAATTTGCTAAGTTTATTAGTACATCTAAGGCCTAGGTTTAAATTGGATTTTTTTAGCTTGGATGATATTTTGTTAGTTACACCCTTGATGTGAGGCAAGACAAGAAACCTCAGCTGTCGGTCATCCTCATTACCGTCACCTATTTCATCCGTTTCTTTGTGTAAACTTAATTTGTGTTTTCTGATTCTTTTATTTATGTGGTTGAAAATAAATTCCAAAGGATATCCATTATCTAATAGTAATTTTATACAAATGTGTATGTTTTTATGGTGGAATTTTGGATGTGATAAAAACAATGCTCTGTCTATCAAATTATATAAGGTGCCTATTTTATGATTGACAGGGTGTTCAGACAGAAATGAGAGAAATCTTCCTGAAAATGTGCTTTTTTGGAACCAATCTAAAAATATCTTGTCCTCTTCTATGATGATCCTAAGATCCAAAAAACTAATCTCATTATTAATGCTTGGTTCCAAAGTGAACTTTAATCTTTCGTTGTAACTATTAAATTTATTATGTGTAAATTTGACCTTATCTTTAGGGGTTGATAGTATGATATCATCCACATATCTATAGTAGAAACCAACTTGGAATCCCAACGATCCACAAACTGATTGCTCTAAGTCTTGCATCACCAAGTCAGCTATAATCGGTGATAAAGGAGAACCCATTGGAGTGCCAAAACATTGCTTATAAATAATATTGTTAAAATCAATAAATACATAAATAAGAAGCCTTTCTTAGAGCCAATCTGTATATTGAAACGAAAGTGTCAATTACATAAAATAAAGTAAAATTAACTAAGAAGATAATATAAAAGATACACAAGAGAAATATATGAAATAACCTAAATATAATTAGACATGTTTCGGCTCACAGAGCCCTCTTCGGTAATATAAATTGTCGATGTTATCAAAGAATTTTTTTATAAATCAAAAGTGAAAAAGTCATTGGTGTGTCTAAAATGTAGTCCGACGATGTTAAAATGGATAAAACGCAGTTCCATTGTCGTGAAATTGCAGAAGTCAAGTTATTATAATTCAAAAAGTCGCAGACTCCAACGGTTTTTAAATGTCCGTGAAGCGATGACCGGTGATATGTTAAAAATTACTGTTGAAATGCAACAAGAAAAAAATGTTTTTTAAAAATATTCTCAGAGTCATTATGTTCTTAGAAAATTGTAGAAGGTTGGAATGAAGAAAAAGTGTAAATGTAATAAATTCGTATCGGATTAAATACCTGTTAATATCTACATATTCTCAGAGTAATAGCACAAGTTAAAGAGAGACTATGTCAGTATCAAGATTGAAACGAAATGAACTCAAATCGAATAGGTCATCACTTCAACGGTAACAATTCTTTACATGTGTTAGGAGGGGGTGACATTATTCGTATTTTTCATGTGTATGTCGTGACGTCAAGCAAGATTAATGTTATTATTTATGTTATATTGTTTTGGCGAGCTCTGACAAAACATCAACATAAGCCTCATTTAGATGTTCTGAATCTTTTTGTAAATTAATGCTTCTTGTTTGAGATCTAATGTGAATCATCTCTGATATCAATCTTTTTTGGTAGTTAGATTCTGTGTCTAAAATTGCGATATTCTCCCAATCGAAAGAGTGATTATAGTCGAGAATATGCTCAGTGATAACGGAATGTTTCGAAGGATCCATTTTCACATTAGATCTATGTTCCTTTAATCTAGTGCCCAACTGTCTTTTCGTCTGTCCAACATAGGATGCATCACAGTCAATGCACTTAATTTTGTAAACAACATTACTCCTTTTTAATTTGTTAATATGGTCTTTGTGAACTTTTATAATATTATTAAGTTTGTTGATGCATCGAAAACCCACATGTAGGTCAGATTTTTTTAATAAAGACGTAATTTTGTTGGTGACATTTTTTATGAAAGGTAATACCAAATAAGATTTTTGAGCACCAACAAGAATGTCATTATTCGGTATTGTTTCTTTGTTATCTAGACTGAATGCATGTTTGCGAATTCTCCTATGTAGACATTCAAAGATCAAATTTAGTGGGTAGCCATTGTTTATTAACAGATCGATGCAAAGATGGACATTTTTTTGGTGGAACTTAGGATGAGAAAGTAGAATTGCTCTGTCTATCAAGTTATAGATCGTTCCAATTTTATTCATAAATGGGTGTTCAGAAAAGAATGAGAGAAAGCGACCGGAAAAGGTTTTTTTGTGATACCAATCAATGTAAATCTTATTGTCTTGAAGAATTAAGTTGAGGTCAAGGAAGCTGATTTGGTCGTTGACACACGGTTCAATTGTAAATTTAAGTCTCTCATGGTACTCATTAAATTTGTTAAGAATGAATTCTACTTTCTCTTTTGGAGCTGACATAATAATGTCATCGACATATCTGTAATAAAAGTTAAAATGAAAATCTAGAGAGTTTAATATGGATTGTTCGAGATCGACCATGACAATGTCGGCTAGTATGGGGGATAAAGGAGAGCCCATGGGAGTGCCGAAACACTGCTTATAAATTTTATTGTTGAACAAAAAATATGTCGAGTTTATGATGAATTTGATAAAATTTATAAATTCGTCTCTCGGGATTTTGGTGGCGGGTTCAATGTATGTCCACCTATTTCTCAAACTGTCAATGGCAAGTTCTAAGGGAACATTGGTGAAAAGAGACACGACGTCCAACGAAAAAATAGTATCAAAGCTCGTCAAATCAAAATAGTAAGATTACCTGACAGATTATTATATAGTTCCTTGCTATTAAGTACATTACTCATTGTCTTGGGAATACTGTTAGAGATAATGTTCTGAAAAAATGCACCTATGTTATGGAGCGCTGTATTGACAGAAGATACAATCAATCTAAAACTCAATTTTTCTTTATGAATTTTGGGGAGCCCATATGCTCTTGGGAGGAGAGAATCACTCGACCTAAGGCTGAAAAATTCGGATTTCTTAATGTAATCCTTGTCCAACCATTTTTTTAACGTGTTATTAAGAGTTTTTTCAATATTGGCAATAGGATTCTTTTTAACAGCAATGTAGGTATTTTTGTCTTCTAACATCTTTTCGACTTCAGCGATATAAAATCTATTGTCAAGAGCTACTGTAACATTGCCTTTATCTGCGCGAGTGAAAATGATTTCTGGGTGTTTTTTCTGGAATTTTAACGTGGCAGAGTATAAAGATTCAATTCTAGTTTCTATTTTATTTGTTGAGTTTTTATTGATGAAATCATATATTATGGGAATTGTGAAGTTTCTGATGGAAGCTAGTTTTATGGATGTGTTGATATTGATGCTCTTTTCATAATCTTTGATGTGGTTATGAATTGCCTTTCTTTTATTGAAGTTAATGGGCAAACAAAAATTATGTCCCATTTGTAAAAGTCTCGAGACATAATCAGGAATATTGTGATCCGTCAAATTATGGAACCATTTTTCGTTGGTTTTTTCTAACGGATTGGAGGTAGATTGATCAAAAAGACAGGGATCTATAGAAATCGAAAAGGTGTTGTTGTTTGTGTGGGTAGCTGCATGACTGTTAATTTTCTCCAATCTGCCTCTATTGTCAACTGCACAAGAGTATGTGAGAGGTTTAATCTTGTTTAGCATATGATCTCTTTTTTTCTTTAATAGCCAAGCAAATTTCTTACCATGTTTTTTATCTAATCTGTCAATACATCGCTTAAAAGGGGTAAAAAAATGATTAGTTATGACATGCACATGTTCATGTGGGATGGAATTAGATAAACAAAGCGAATTTTTGATTAAATCTTTTTGTGTACATCGAATCTTCGCATATAAATCATTGATTTCGATGTTTAAGATGGCTCTTTTGTATCTATGTTTCAACTTAGATAGTTTTTTATTGTTCTTCAATGAATCAAAGTGGAAGTTGAAATTATCAATGTTATTTATATGCGAAGGAAATATGTTAAAATTCTTGCAATTTCTTAGGAAATTCAATTTACATTTCGAGTTTATTAGGGAATAATTTGTGTTAAGCCAAATTTTGAAAATCTTTAAGGTTTTATAGTTAAATTGGTGTTTAATACGTTCAAAATTGGAAAAGCAATCATTATTATAAAATGGGCGCGTCAATACAGCGCTCCATAACATAGGTGCATTTTTTCAGAACATTATCTCTAACAGTATTCCCAAGACAATGAGTAATGTACTTAATAGCAAGGAACTATATAATAATCTGTCAGGTTTTGATTTGTCAGGTTTTGATTTGACGAGCTTTGATACTATTTTTTCGTTGGACGTCGTGTCTCTTTTCACCAATGTTCCCTTAGAACTTGCCATTGACAGTTTGAGAAATAGGTGGACATACATTGAACCCGCCACCAAAATCCCGAGAGACGAATTTATAAATTTTATCAAATTCATCATAAACTCGACATATTTTTTGTTCAACAATAAAATTTATAAGCAGTGTTTCGGCACTCCCATGGGCTCTCCTTTATCCCCCATACTAGCCGACATTGTCATGGTCGATCTCGAATGTGGCGGACAATTACATAGCCGCACATGCGCCGCCGCGAGGCGCAACGCGCCGCCGAACGTTAGTTCGGGCGCCGCCACCAGATGGCCGCCCGACCGAAGACCTTCTCGTGTGAAGAATTCAGGAGACCTCAGTATATATACCGGGACCCCCGGCGAAGAAATTGATTGATCGATTCCGACTGTCACCAGTGCAAGAGCAACGAGAATAACCCGCAGAAGATACTCCTTGACAATCGGTCCTTGTAAGGACCAGTCACCTCCAGACGTACGCCCACCGGGCCGTCGCACAAGAGGCGAGTGCTCTACGAGCCACCTCCTCAACGGGAAGCGTTCAGGACGACCCGAATAACCTTTTGCGCTGGCGTGAGCTCTCCGGGCCGCCACCAGGCGTGTGCTCTCCGGGCCGCCTTCATCAGCGGCGTGAGCTCTTCGGGCCGTCGCCTCACCACTGGCGCGAGCTCTCCGGGCCGCCACCAGGCGTGTGCTCTCCGGGCCGCCTTCATCAGCGGCGTGAGCTCTCCGGGCCGTCGCCTCACCACTGGCGCGAGCTCTCCGGGCCGCCACCAGGCGTGTGCTCTCCGGGCCGCCTTCATCCTACCCTGCCTAGAAAAGGACGCCGGGGACAACCACCTCTAGTTCCGACATCCGAACAGAAGTGTGTCCCCCAAACAGAAGAGGCACGACCACTGGACCCGGGTGTTACACTGCTACCCTGGAGGGTCATACAAATTGCCATACCACCTTATATTACCAGGCAGAGGGATCCCCGAAGGTCAGCCACGACCAGCCAGGAGACACAAGCCCCGGAGAATCCCAGAACAAGGGTTACCGCAGAAACGCAGACCTCTCCACGAGGAGCTACAGTGACGACCACACAGACACAGACCACTCCGAGTCTGCAAGCACACGCTCAGGTCGACCCTACCTGTGCCAGTCCGGAAGGAATTGCACCCTCCACACCTACAGGGCGACCGAGGACACCAGGTCGGCGGCACAAGAAGAAGAAGAAGATCAAGCGACGCGATCTTAAGGAGAAGCTGTTCGGACCATCCCCGACTACATAAAGCCGCTGACAAAGCGCGCCAAACCGCCCTTTTCAGGGCGCCCAAAAGATCTAACGAATACCTCCGGCCGTAATAAAGTTTACCTTATCTTCCTCACCTGTCATCCAACAACCAACAAACCCACAAATTGGTGACCCCGACGTGATCGAACGAAGAAGTGGGCAATATGACAGACCGCCAGGACACACATGCCGAGCCTGGCTTGCCAGAGGGAGCGCAAGCACAAATCAACAGGATAGCGCTCAAGATACCCCCGTTCTGGGCAGATGAACCAGAACTATGGTTCGCCCAACTCGAAGGGCAATTCACGCTTGGAGGAATCACTCAGGATAGCACTAAGTATGCCTACGTGTTGTCACACATCGAAACACGACACGCCAAGGAGATCAAGGATCTGATCACACAGCCTCCTGGTGCCAACAAGTACGAAACAATTAAAAAGGCACTTATTCAGCGATTATCAATATCGCAGGAGCAGCAGATCAGACAACTACTAGAACACGAGGAAATGGGCGACAGAAAACCCTCGCAGTTTCTTCGGCATCTACAAAGCCTGGCAGGCGTAACGGTACCCGAGTCACTCCTGAGGACTCTCTGGATGGGCAGACTGCCCTCACAACTCCAAGCTATCCTGACTACACGCTCTGCAGACGATTTAGCAGACGTCGCCGAGCAAGCAGACCGCATCCACGAGGTGACCGGTCGCGCAGTGGCAGTCGCTGGAATCCAACCGGTCAAGGAAAAACCCACCTTGGAACAACAAGTGGAGACCTTGGCAAAACAAGTAGCCGAGTTAAACCTCAGGCTGTCGAGGTCGAAAAAGAAAGAGGAACTCGAGAAACGATCTCGTTCCCGCAGCCGCTCTAAAACTACAAAAGACGGCATCTGCTACTATCACCGCCGCTTCAAAGAAGAAGCTCAAAAATGCACACAGCCGTGTGCCTACAAGAAGCAACCGGAGAGTAAGAAGGAAAACTAGAAGGGCGTTCGCAGATGGCGGCGAGCGACGTCAGCCCTAAAACCAGCCGCCTGTTTGTAACAGACCGGAAAACAAAAACCCGGTATCTGATTGACACGGGATCGGACGTCAGCGTCTACCCAAAGGATTTGATATTGGGTCGAAAACCGGCCACGGCGAGGATTTTGTACGC
The DNA here is from genome assembly GCA_901521435.1 of Crematogaster levior. NCBI lineage: Eukaryota > Metazoa > Arthropoda > Insecta > Hymenoptera > Formicidae > Crematogaster > Crematogaster levior. The sequence goes on along the minus strand of CABEGB010000572.1, from coordinate 7,614 downwards.
AGCAAATGGGTCCATCATACCCACGTACGGGGACACGACGATACAGCCCGATCTCGGCTTACGTCGAAATTTTCTGTGGCGATTTGTAATAGCCGACGTGACAACACCTATCATCGGTTCCGACTTCCTGGCGCATTACCACTTGCTACCCGACATGAAAAGGGGCAAGTTGATAGATGCTCTAACCAAACTGGAAGCGCGTGGATCAGCCGGTGTCAATTCACTACACACCGTGAAGTCAGTCGGAGGCAACACCCGATTTCATCAATTGTTATCACAGTACCCACAGATCACACAGGCCACAGGGACCCACCAGCCGAGTGCGCCGCACTCCACAGTACATCACATCGAAACAACGCCAGGCTCACCAGAAGCAAACAGACCACGGAGACTGGCACCCGATAAACTCAAGGCGGCTAAAACAGAGTTCGACTTACTCCTACAAGAAGGGATCATTCAACCCTCAAAGAGCCCGTGGGCAGCTCCACTACACATGGCTCCCAAAAAGGAGGGCGCATGGAGACCGTGCGGGGATTACAGAAGACTGAACGCACGAACAGTGCCTGACCGTTATCCCATTCCGCACATAGAAGATTTTACGCACACACTCAGCGGGAAGAAGATTTTCACAACGCTGGATTTGGTTAGAGCATACAACCAAATCCCAGTACATCCAGACGACGTTCCGAAAACAGCTATCACCACACCATTCGGCTTATTTGAATATCTCTACATGCCATTCGGACTACGAAATGCGGCACAGACCTTCCAGAGATTCATCAATGAAGTCATCCATGGAATGGATTTTTGCTACGCCTACATAGATGACTTGCTGATAGCCTCTAACTCAGAGGAGGAACACACAGAACACCTCCACGAATTATTCAAACGTCTGTCGAAGTACGGAATCCGACTCAACCCCGCAAAATGCGTCTTGGGAGCAACCCAAGTAAAATTCCTGGGTTTCCAGCTTTCAGCCGAAGGCACTCGTCCTCTCCCGGATAAAGTCCGAAGCATACAGGACTTCCCAAAACCGACCACGGTCAAACAACTCCGCCAGTTTCTCGGTATGATTAACTACTACAGACGTTTCATACCGGGGGCTGCAAAACACCAGGCTATCCTCAACGATGAGCTAAGAGGACCGAAGGTGAAAGGAAAAACACCTCTTACATGGAACGACCAGCTAGAGCACGCCTTTCAAGCCTGCAAACAAAGCCTGTCAGAAGCTACACTACTAGCTCACCCAAAAACAGATGCAAAACTCACACTGACAACAGACGCATCTGACACAGCCATAGGCGCGGTCATCCAACAACAAGCGGACGCGGAATGGCAACCACTGGCATTCTTGAGCAAAAAGCTGAACAGGGCACAAACTAAATACAGCCCTTACGACAGAGAGCTACTAGCCATCTATTCAGCGGTGAAGCATTTCCGGCACCTATTAGAAGGACGGGAATTCACCATCTACACAGACCACAAGCCACTGATCTACGCTTTCAAACAGGACTTGCTACGCAGCGCCCCTCGGCAAGCAAGACAGCTAGATTTCGTCGGGCAGTTCTCTACAGATATCCGCCACGTCAGCGGCAAAGAGAATGTGGTCGCCGACGCGCTCTCAAGAATCGAAGCAATCGCAAAGGCCCCGGACTTCGAGGAGCTAGCGAAATCACAGAAGGAGGACCAAGAGCTTGCAGCATTGGTCAGAAATAGTGAGGACTCCGCACTCAAACTCACTGAAATCCGGATCCCCGGATCGAACACCAAGCTAATCTGCGATACCTCCACGCAGATAGCACGTCCGTTCGTGACAGAACCATTCAGACAACAAGTCTTTCAAGCGCTGCACGGGGTTGCTCACCCCGGAATCAAAGCCACGATCAAGTTAGTAACGAAGAGTTACATCTGGCCAGGTGTACAAAAAGATTGCCGCGTCTGGGCGCAGACATGCATACCCTGCCAGAAAGCCAAAGTATTCAGGCATACGATTACAGCGCCAGGGAACTTCCCGAATCCTACAAAAAGGTTCCAGCACGTCCATACAGACATTGTGGGACCACTACCGTCGTCATTAGGATACAAATACTGTCTAACGATCATTGATCGATTTACAAGATGGCCGGAGGCAATACCAATACCGGACATCACTGCGGAGACAGTAGGGAGAACCCTTTTCACGAACTGGATCGCAAGATTCGGGACACCAGCTCGGATCACAACAGATCAAGGACGACAATTTGAGTCAGACCTTTTTAGGAAATTGGCACAATTAACGAGAGCGACACATCTACGCACCACAGCGTATCACCCGGCAGCCAATGGAATGATCGAAAGGTTCCACAGACAGCTCAAGACCGCAATCAAATGCCATGAGACACAAGAATGGGCAGAGATTCTTCCAGTAATCCTCATGGGTATCAGAGCGGCATTTAAAGAAGACTTACAAGCCTCGCCATCAGAACTGGTCTATGGGGAAACATTACGATTACCTGGACAGTTCTTCTCAGAGGCGGAACAAACTAAAGATTCCACGGACAACTTCACAGGAAGACTCAGAAAATATATGAGGAATCTTACGCCCAAGATAAAAAGACATGGAGAAAAGCATACCTTTATCTACAAGGATCTCGCAGTGTCGCCCCAAGTATATATCAGACATGATATACCCAGCGGCACCCTGCAGCCTCCATACGACGGGCCATATCCAGTCCTCAACAGAGGAGAAAAAACATACAAGGTCCGCATCAACGGACGCACAACAAACGTCTCAATCGACAGACTGAAACCAGCTTATACACTGGATCAGGAGCAATCAGAGACTAAACAAGCACAACCGGAGCCCTCCGGAGAACCAGCAACACGGACAAGAAGTGGTCGCATATCACGCCCACCGGTGCGGTTCGCAGAGTTCGCATAACTCTATATCAACCAAGGGGGTTATGTGGCGGACAATTACATAGCCGCACATGCGCCGCCGCGAGGCGCAACGCGCCGCCGAACGTTAGTTCGGGCGCCGCCACCAGATGGCCGCCCGACCGAAGACCTTCTCGTGTGAAGAATTCAGGAGACCTCAGTATATATACCGGGACCCCCGGCGAAGAAATTGATTGATCGATTCCGACTGTCACCAGTGCAAGAGCAACGAGAATAACCCGCAGAAGATACTCCTTGACAATCGGTCCTTGTAAGGACCAGTCACCTCCAGACGTACGCCCACCGGGCCGTCGCACAAGAGGCGAGTGCTCTACGAGCCACCTCCTCAACGGGAAGCGTTCAGGACGACCCGAATAACCTTTTGCGCTGGCGTGAGCTCTACGGGCCGCCACCAGGCGTGTGCTCTCCGGGCCGCCTTCATCAGCGGCGTGAGCTCTCCGGGCCGTCGCCTCACCACTGGCGCGAGCTCTCCGGGCCGCCACCAGGCGTGTGCTCTCCGGGCCGCCTTCATCAGCGGCGTGAGCTCTCCGGGCCGTCGCCTCACCACTGGCGCGAGCTCTCCGGGCCGCCACCAGGCGTGTGCTCTCCGGGCCGCCTTCATCCTACCCTGCCTAGAAAAGGACGCCGGGGACAACCACCTCTAGTTCCGACATCCGAACAGAAGTGTGTCCCCCAAACAGAAGAGGCACGACCACTGGACCCGGGTGTTACACTGCTACCCTGGAGGGTCATACAAATTGCCATACCACCTTATATTACCAGGCAGAGGGATCCCCGAAGGTCAGCCACGACCAGCCAGGAGACACAAGCCCCGGAGAATCCCAGAACAAGGGTTACCGCAGAAACGCAGACCTCTCCACGAGGAGCTACAGTGACGACCACACAGACACAGACCACTCCGAGTCTGCAAGCACACGCTCAGGTCGACCCTACCTGTGCCAGTCCGGAAGGAATTGCACCCTCCACACCTACAGGGCGACCGAGGACACCAGGTCGGCGGCACAAGAAGAAGAAGAAGATCAAGCGACGCGATCTTAAGGAGAAGCTGTTCGGACCATCCCCGACTACATAAAGCCGCTGACAAAGCGCGCCAAACCGCCCTTTTCAGGGCGCCCAAAAGATCTAACGAATACCTCCGGCCGTAATAAAGTTTACCTTATCTTCCTCACCTGTCATCCAACAACCAACAAACCCACATCGAACAATCCATATTAAACTCTCTAGATTTTCATTTTAACTTTTATTACAGATATGTCGATGACATTATTATGTCAGCTCCAAAAGAGAAAGTAGAATTCATTCTTAACAAATTTAATGAGTACCATGAGAGACTTAAATTTACAATTGAACCGTGTGTCAACGACCAAATCAGCTTCCTTGACCTCAACTTAATTCTTCAAGACAATAAGATTTACATTGATTGGTATCACAAAAAAACCTTTTCCGGTCGCTTTCTCTCATTCTTTTCTGAACACCCATTTATGAATAAAATTGGAACGATCTATAACTTGATAGACAGAGCAATTCTACTTTCTCATCCTAAGTTCCACCAAAAAAATGTCCATCTTTGCATCGATCTGTTAATAAACAATGGCTACCCACTAAATTTGATCTTTGAATGTCTACATAGGAGAATTCGCAAACATGCATTCAGTCTAGATAACAAAAAACAATACCGAATAATGACATTCTTGTTGGTGCTCAAAAATCTTATTTGGTATTACCTTTCATAAAAAATGTCACCAACAAAATTACGTCTTTATTAAAAAAATCTGACCTACATGTGGGTTTTCGATGCATCAACAAACTTAATAATATTATAAAAGTTCACAAAGACCATATTAACAAATTAAAAAGGAGTAATGTTGTTTACAAAATTAAGTGCATTGACTGTGATGCATCCTATGTTGGACAGACGAAAAGACAGTTGGGCACTAGATTAAAGGAACATAGATCTAATGTGAAAATGGATCCTTCGAAACATTCCGTTATCACTGAGCATATTCTCGACTATAATCACTCTTTCGATTGGGAGAATATCGCAATTTTAGACACAGAATCTAACTACCAAAAAAGATTGATATCAGAGATGATTCACATTAGATCTCAAACAAGAAGCATTAATTTACAAAAAGATTCAGAACATCTAAATGAGGCTTATGTTGATGTTTTGTCAGAGCTCGCCAAAACAATATAACATAAATAATAACATTAATCTTGCTTGACGTCACGACATACACATGAAAAATACGAATAATGTCACCCCCTCCTAACACATGTAAAGAATTGTTACCGTTGAAGTGATGACCTATTCGATTTGAGTTCATTTCGTTTCAATCTTGATACTGACATAGTCTCTCTTTAACTTGTGCTATTACTCTGAGAATATGTAGATATTAACAGGTATTTAATCCGATACGAATTTATTACATTTACACTTTTTCTTCATTCCAACCTTCTACAATTTTCTAAGAACATAATGACTCTGAGAATATTTTTAAAAAACATTTTTTTCTTGTTGCATTTCAACAGTAATTTTTAACATATCACCGGTCATCGCTTCACGGACATTTAAAAACCGTTGGAGTCTGCGACTTTTTGAATTATAATAACTTGACTTCTGCAATTTCACGACAATGGAACTGCGTTTTATCCATTTTAACATCGTCGGACTACATTTTAGACACACCAATGACTTTTTCACTTTTGATTTATAAAAAAATTCTTTGATAACATCGACAATTTATATTACCGAAGAGGGCTCTGTGAGCCGAAACATGTCTAATTATATTTAGGTTATTTCATATATTTCTCTTGTGTATCTTTTATATTATCTTCTTAGTTAATTTTACTTTATTTTATGTAATTGACACTTTCGTTTCAATATACAGATTGGCTCTAAGAAAGGCTTCTTATTTATGTATTTATTGATTTTAACAATATTATTTATAAGCAATGTTTTGGCACTCCAATGGGTTCTCCTTTATCACCGATTATAGCTGACTTGGTGATGCAAGACTTAGAGCAATCAGTTTGTGGATCGTTGGGATTCCAAGTTGGTTTCTACTATAGATATGTGGATGATATCATACTATCAACCCCTAAAGATAAGGTCAAATTTACACATAATAAATTTAATAGTTACAACGAAAGATTAAAGTTCACTTTGGAACCAAGCATTAATAATGAGATTAGTTTTTTGGATCTTAGGATCATCATAGAAGAGGACAAGATATTTTTAGATTGGTTCCAAAAAAGCACATTTTCAGGAAGATTTCTCTCATTTCTGTCTGAACACCCTGTCAATCATAAAATAGGCACCTTATATAATTTGATAGACAGAGCATTGTTTTTATCACATCCAAAATTCCACCATAAAAACATACACATTTGTATAAAATTACTATTAGATAATGGATATCCTTTGGAATTTATTTTCAACCACATAAATAAAAGAATCAGAAAACACAAATTAAGTTTACACAAAGAAACGGATGAAATAGGTGACGGTAATGAGGATGACCGACAGCTGAGGTTTCTTGTCTTGCCTCACATCAAGGGTGTAACTAACAAAATATCATCCAAGCTAAAAAAATCCAATTTAAACCTAGGCCTTAGATGTACTAATAAACTTAGCAAATTTATCAGGGTCCCAAAAGACCGAACCCAATTACTAGAGAAAAACAACGTTATATACAGGTTACAGTGTAAAGATTGTGAGGCTTCATATGTGGGACAAACTAAGAGACAATTGGCAACTAGATTAAAAGAACACAGAAACAATATAAAACTTGACTCTTCCAAACATTCAGTAGTTACAGAACACATGTTACAACACAACCATATTTTTGATTGGAATAACATAAGGGTACTAGATACAGAAGCAAATTACAATAAAAGATTGATATCAGAAATGCTATACATCAAAGCACAGAAAGAAAGTATCAATTTACAACGAGATACGGAATGCTTGAATGAGGCTTATACAGATATCATGTTGAAGCTCCCCAGATAGTATCGATTCGCTCAACACTCGATTATCGAAATAAACAATTTTGTCCTAGTCCTAGCGATTTACTTTTCATAACAATGTGAACTGTGTAGCGATGACCGGCATATAGTCTTTTCCATTAGTCATTGCCTCTTGGTAATAATAAAACAGACATTTGAGCACTGTGACAGTCGACAACTTTAATTATGTCCACGATTGTTCGCGAGCGAACGAAGGGCTCCGCCGAGCCCTCGCTACGCTGGATTGCATCGCCTGTGTTGCATGGCCTGTGCAACATAGGTGGTGCAATGCAGCACTGAAATATTTGGAGAGTAGCGGCAATGACGTGTTGCATTGCACGCATTGCCGTCGCTACTTTCCATTCACGTTGTACGCGGGACTTGCGTCCCGCTATCAATACGCATTAGTACTTGGCCGCGCTCACGCGGAGCGCGCGCAAGCAGCGAAGCGGCGGCGCTGCCGCCTTCCTAATTTCAAAAAGGCATCGTCATCGTCCCCAATGATCCATTTACAATCATATTTACAAAATTGTACTGTTTTAGAACTTTCCGAGCCTTTCTGGAGTGTTCCCTTTTTGTCGTCATTTCCTCAAAGAGGAAGTGACGACGGGAAGGAGCGCTCCAGAAAGGCGCAGTATAAAAACGGATGCAGAGTGGGGACGATCG